>JADRCD010197317.1:3950-14168 GCA_019843815.1 Montemys delectorum | reverse complement strand
CCGAGCTCACTAAGTTAAAGAGAAAAATTGCATTTGAAATTAGAGGCCAGATGCTTTAAGGAGAACAGTAACTCAGTTTAGACGAAATACAGAGTTGAGATAAAGGGATATAGAAGTGTGGATGACTGAAATGCAGAAAAAGAACATTCCACAAAAACAAAATGGTGCACCAGTTTATACATTTACAGGTTAAGAAATGATACACGTTAAAGGCTGTTATTTTCAGCCTGGCAGTGGTGGCACATGCCTTTAGTCCCAGCACATGAAAGGCAGAGGCAGGTGGATTTCTGAGTTCGAGGCCAGCCTGGTCTACAGAGTGAATTCCAGAACAGCCAGGGCTACACAGAGAAACCCTATCTCGAAAAACCAAAAACCAGGGGGGAAAAAAGACTGTTAGACTGTTAGAACTGTTATTTTCAACTCCAGGTCATTCAAATCTGTTTTTTTTTTTTAAAAAAAATAACTAATATAAACACATGTGGAAAAATTCAGTAATATGAGTATATCTTTAGATTACAGAAAACAAAATCTTGTCATATATTTAATGTGTAGTAGAAGTCATGACTACAATGACTGTTGAATAAAAGTAGGTATATTCACTGAAAGTTCCATATTAACCTTGGCTACAAACTGAAACTCTGCTTCAAAGAATAATCAGTAAACCCCAACAATAAAAAAAATAAAATATGGCTCATTATATTAGCATAAAAATGCAAATAATGTATTTTAAAATTCAACTACTAATTCCAAGATCATAATTTCCATTTATAGACAAGTTATATTCTAAATATATGTATATTATATATGTAAACATATTATATATATATACACACATTTATAATCTTTAGCCATGATGTCTTTGAAAGATTAAATCTACTAAGTTTGTGGACTTGCTAGAGACTTATTTGTGGCAAAATTTAAGTTTTATTGTAGTGTTGCCAGAAAGGATACATTAGTTACTTCAATTTTTTGCATTGCAAATATTTGTTTTTATGTCCTAGGATTTGGTCTGTTTTATAAAAAGATTCTCTGTGATTCTGATAGAGTGTGTATTTTTTGATGTTTGGTGGAATATCCTTTAGACATCTGTTAAACCATAGAGGTATGGTGTCACTAAATTCTGATGTTTCTCTGTTTATTTCTTGTCCAGATAAACTGTCTATTAGAGAAAATGGGACATTGATCATTGATATCACATACTACTAATGAATTTATACTCTTCTGGGTCTCTAAAATCAGTACTAGCTTTTTGTTTCTTTGTTTGCTTGCTTGCTTAATAAAATTGGGCTCCTCAGAATTTGCAGCATATAGAGTTAGTTTATTATTGTCTTCCTTCTTAACTAAAGTTAGTTTTGTCAACTTTTCCTCTTCTCATTTTTGTTTGAAGTCTGTGCTGTCAAATATCAGCATAAAGATGCCTGCTTCCTTCCTAGAACATTTGCTTGGAGTACTTTTAATTATCTATTCACACTAAAGCAATACCTGCCTTTCAAGCTATGATGTACTTCCTGTAGTCAACAGACATAGGTGTATTATTTTCTGACCTTTTTGATTACTCTATTTCTTTTGATTTAAAAATTGAGAATGTCGACGTTGAAAATCACTATTTTGGGGGGATTTGGTGTTATCATTTTTGTTGTCAGTGGTATTTTGTGTCTTAATAATATTGCTTAATATTTCTTTACACGGTTTCTCTGCTCTGCTTCTTTCTTCCATTCTTTTCTTTCTTTTTTCTTGTTTATGTTTTACAAGAGTCTATTGCAATATTTATTGTTGTACAGATTATGAGAGATGGGCCTCCAGAGCTAATAGTATTTTTACCTCATGAGTTTATTTGCTATATAAACGGGCTTGAAAGACAATATGGAACAAATGCTGGAATAATTCTTCCTTTATACAATGTGAAATATTAACTCCAATATTTCATTTATTTTTGATTTATTTAATATAATTTTAACATATTAATATCATATAATGTTTATCCTTCAAATGTGATGGATAATGTCCTAGGTATATTAGTCAAGGTTGAATTTATGGCATTTAGGATGGCTCTCAAAGTTTGTATTAAGTAATTACCTGTTATTTTAATGAGTCTTTCAGTAAATATGACTTGTGTGTTTCTGTTCTGTAACTTTCAAAATACTTCCTTTGTTATGAACAACTAACATGCATTTTAGCTTTGATATGATGTGAGCATTCTTTTTGTCGTTGTTGTTGTTGTGTTTTTGTTTTGGTTTTTTTTTTTTTTTTTTGGTTTTTCGAGACAGGGTTTCTCTGTGTAGCCCTGTCCTGTCCTGGAACTCACTCTGTAGACCAAGCTGGCCTCAAATTCAGAAATCTGCCTGTATCTGCCTTCCAAGTGCTGGGTGCCACGACTGCCCTGTTTGAGCATTCTTTTTATGGTCTGATCTGTGGGGAGTTCTGTCTGATTTTCTACTTGTTTATGCATGTCTTTCCTTAGTTTGGAGAAGTTTTCTACGATGATTTTGTTGAAGATCTAGTCTGTTCCATTGCTGTGGTTTTCCTCACCAAAATCTATACCTATAACTTAAGGTTTTGGTTTTTTTCAGTGTCCTAGATTTTCTGGTTGTTCATTTATTTCCTTTATTTATTTTAACTTTTTATATCCTTCGATTATTTAGCTTAGATCCTCTAAGTTATCTTTGAGTCCTGATCCCCGATCCTCTACTTGGTTCATTGTAATTGCATGGTTTTTCTTTGTATTTTCTAGATGAGCTATAGGATTTTCCTTTCAGTCTTCATTTTAGTTGAAACCTTGACAATGTTTCTATCTCTTTTTGAATTCCACTTTGAAGTCCTGTATTGTCTTAATCATTTCCATTTGTCTTTTTTTTCTTTTTGATTTTAAAATATAAATTTAATTTAGTAATATTCTTAAACTACTTTAATTTTTGTCTTTCAAATACTAAAATGAGAGGGAGAGGGAAGGAGGGAGAAGGAAGGGACTGGGGGAATTCATGAACAGATGAAACTTATGAGGGATTTTCAGCATTTGGTTAGTATAGGACACCTGCTTCCTCTTGCTATAAACTAAGCTAATGATGTTACCACTGACTAAAATTTCCTGAGAATTTATTGTACCTTTTTGCATTTATTCTACACGATATATTTATGAGGCAAAAACTGTTACTTCTTAACATATTAGGAAAAAACATGTTAAAATATGATTTAAAGAGAACAAATGATCTGGTCCATATTATTTTCCCATAGACAAACAAACAAACAAAAAATCTTGAAGATTGGCTTCAAAGTCTATATGGTATACTCCTTAGGTTATTTTTCTTTGGTTTCATTGAGTTATTTTTTGTGTCTTTTCAAACTCCTTGAAGTTCTTTAAAGCTTATGGTTCTTATAAATTCTTTGTCCTGGCAGTAATCTAGATGATTCTCATTGCCAAACATTTTTAACAGGACTGATATATCTTAGAGAGAAGATAATGCCTTGATCTTCCAGATTGTGTCTTTCTGATAAGATCTGGGCATGTAGACTTCTTTTGTGACTTCCAAGTCTAGTCTAGAAAAAGAATGTTGGAGCAGAAGAGAGGATGTGTGGACAGGTGGGGCCTAGCAGTTGAAAATGGCTTGTTTGTAGTGAAGTTAAGTATGCAGATGATACTGAGTATGTTACAGGATGTGCCTCATAGTCTAAGCCTGTATGTGGAGTACATGTGGCTGTGTGGAAAGATTGGGTTTGTTATAAGATGACCCTGTGCAATGAGAAAGTCCTAATAGAAGCCTAGATATTGGGAGTAGCTCAAGTGGGTATGGCCAAAATAAATGGACACTGGATGCTGCCCCTGAGATAGATCTAACAAATTGGAGAGGGTGTGTAGATGGGGAATATCAGGGAAACACAGCAGGCTAGAACCTGAAGAAGGATGTGGGAGATATGGGTGGGTGTAATGGTTGCATTTAGCACAACAGGAACTGGGTCATGGCAAGTAGGGACTTATATCTCTTAAAGAAAGCCTACCTTTTGCATGCAGTACAAGGGAATGTGTTTAAGTACAGAACTACGCTATACAGATTTAAAAGCTAAGAGACCAGTATAGCACTCAATTACTCATCTATTGTTTACTAAAAGAATACTCATGAAATAACATGGTATGGACTGTCAAAGTTTATGTGGCTTTGTTGTATTTTCTAGATGACTGTGAAAATACTTTAAACATCTGTATTTTCAAAATGGTAAATTCCCCATATATTACATTCATATAAAACTTTTTGAAGAATACCGAATGAATGTGGTCAAAATTTATTAATTACCAATTCTAGTTGAGATAATTTTGATCAGTTTACACATGTAAAAGGCAAGGTTCTTAACCTTTTTATGGACGTATGAGAAAACTACATATTTAAAGACAAATCTATAATAATACTTTCCTACATGTATATATTATATAATATTTAAGTCAGAGTAAGGGCATTTATTATTGTAGATATTTATTTGTGTTAAATCTAATCAAACTTCTTTGTTCTAGTTTTTATATTTTTCTCTGGGAATAAGCCATAGATTATTATTTCATACTCATTTCACTGTACAATAAACCATTCAAACATACATCTCTCTTCTTATTCTTACATAGTGTGTTAGATCAACTTATTGCAACACCTCTTCTAGTTTACTCAGCATCTGTCCCCTTCTATTTTATACATTTCAGTTCTAGAGTAGCAAACATTTTAGTTTCACATAAGAATACACTTTGTATTTCTGTGTCTGTGTATTTTATGTTATAATAATCTCAAGTGCCACTCATTTTGATAAAAATGTTAGAAACTCCATTATTGGTAGCGGCAGAATATTATTTTGATATGTAATTGCCATACAACCTTTATTGTTTTCCAGTGAGTAGACACACAATAATTGCTGATTGCCTAGCTACACTTACTAGTTCAGTCATAAGCATAAGTGTGCTGATATCTTTCCAACATAATATTTTTTTCCTGTAACTATATACCTTGTATACAAATCATATGTCAGTTTTATTTTTAATTTTGTAATAAATATTGTTTCCCATAATAATGACAATATTTTATATAACCAACAATGGAATGAATTATTCGAGCTTTTTCATACCCTTTTTAAGATTGAATTATTTTATGTGTGTTTTGCCTCTGTGTTCGTATGTACATCATATGCATGCACAGTGATCAGAAGAGAACATCCCATGGAAGTAAAGTGACAGATGATTTTTGTCACTTCTACCTCAACCAGCAAGGAAGACACGACCTGAGAGCTCTTTAAGCAGTTTATTCAGGAACAATCTTCTGACCCTGAGGGCAACACCCCAGGCCCTTAAATGCTCTATGCCAAGCCTATCACAGGAGGCCACGTGGAATATGCAGATAGGATGCCAAATGCAGAAGCAAACCAGGACAACAAGCGCAGCCAAATAAGGAGTTATCACTCTAGTGCTCCAGCAAGGAGTGGAAGCTGGCACCATCTCAAGGCACAGTCCAGTGCTCCCCACAGATTTTGAGCCACATTTTGGGTACACAGAACCAAACCGACTGTATGGTTTTAGCTCCTTTGTCAAAGATCGAGTGACTATAGGGGTGTGAGTTCATTTCTGGGTCTTCAATTCTGTTCCATTGATCTACCTGCTTGTCACTGTACCAATACCATGCAGTTTTTATCACAATTGCTCTGTAGTACAGCTTAAGGTCCGAGATGGTGATTCGACCAGAGGTTCCTATATTGTTGAGAATAGTTTTCCCTATTCTAGGTTTTTTGTTATTCCAGATGAATTTGCAAATTGCTCTTTCTAAGTCTGAGAAATTTTGAGTTAGAATTTTGATGGAGATTGCATTTAATCTGTCAATTGCCTTCCAGCAAAATGGCCATTTTTACTATATTAATCCTGCCAATCTACGAGCATGGGAGGTCTTTCCATCTTTTGAGATCTTCTTCAATTTCCTTCTTCAGAGACGTGAAGTTCTTGTCAAACAGACCTTTTACTTACTTAGTTAGAGTTACACCAAGGTATTTTTTATTATTTTTAACTATTGTGAAGGGTGTTGTTTCCCTAATTTCTTTCTCTGCCTGTTTATCCTTGGTGTAGAGGAAGGCCACTGATTTGCTTGAGTTAATTTTATATTAAGCTACTTTGCTGAAGTTGTTTATCAAGTTTAGGAGCTCTCTAGTGGAATTTTTGGGGTCACTTAAGTATACTATCATATCATATTATCATAGTGATAATTTGACTTCCTACTTTCCAATTCATATCCCTTTCATCTCCTTTTGTTGTCTAATTGCTCTGGCTAGGACTGCAAGTACAATATTGAATAAGTAGGGAGAGAGTGGGCAGCCTTGTCTAGTCCCTGATTTTAGTGGGATTGCTTCAAGATTCTCTCCATTTAGTTTGATGTTGGGTACCGGTTTGCTGAATATTGCTTTTACTATGTTTAAGTATGGGCCTTGAATTCCTGATTTTTCCAAGAAGAAAGATTTTTTATCAGGAAGGGATGTTGGATTTTATCAAATGCTTTCTCAGCATTTAATGAGATGATCATGTTTTTTTTTCTTTGAGTTTGTTTATATAGTGAATTATGTTGATGGATTTCTGTATATTGAACCATACCTACATCCCTGGGATGAAGCCTATAACAAATGGTGCTGGCTCAACTGTCGTTTAGCATGTAGAAGAATGCAAATAAATACATTCCTGTCTCCTTGTACAAAGCTCAAGTCCAAGTAGATCAAGGATATCCACATCAAACCAGACACACTGAAATTAGTAGAACAAAAGTAGGGAAGAGCCTCAAGCACATAGGCACAGGGGAGAATTTCCTGAACAGAACACCAATAGCTTAAGCTCCAAGATCAAGAATTGACAAACGGGACCTCCCTCATAAAGTTGTAAAGCTTGTGTAAGGCAAAAGACACTATCAATAGGACAAAACAGCAACCAACAAATTGGGAAAAGATCTTTATCAATCCTATATCTGATAGAGGGCTAATATCCAATATATACAAAGAACTCAAGAAATTAGACTCCAGAGAACCAAATAACCCTATTAAAAATGGGGTACAGAGCTAAACAAAGAATTCTCAACTGATGAATACCAATGGCTGAGAAGCACCTAAAGAAATGTTCAACATCCTTAGTCATCAGGGAAATACAAATCAAAGTAACCCTGAGATTCCACTTCACACCAGTCAGAATGTCTAGGATAAAAATCTCAGGTGACAGCAGATGCTGGCAAGGTTGTGAAGAAAGAGGAACACTCCTCCATTGCTGGTGGGATTGCAAGCTAGTACAACCACTCTGGAAATCAGTTTGGCAGTTCCTCTGGAAATTGGATATAGTTCTACCAGAAGACCCAGCTGTACCACTCCTGGGCATATACCCAGAAGATGCTCCATCATGTAATGAGGACACATGCTCCACCATGTTCATAGCAGCCTTATTTATAATTGCCAGAAACTGGAAACAACCTAGATGTCCCTCAACAGAGGAATGGATACAGAAAATGTGGTACATCTACACAATGGAGTACTACTCAGCTATTAAAAACAATGAATTTATGAAATTCTTAGGGAAATAGATGGATCTGGAGAATATCATCCTAAATGAGGTAACCCAATCACAAAAGAACACACATGGTATGCATTCTCATAAGTGGGTATTAGCCCAGAAGATCGGAATACACAAAGTACAATCCACAAACCACAAGAAACTCAAGAAGGAAGATCAAAATGTGGACACTTCATTCCTTCTTAAAGGGGAAACAAAATACCCATGGAAGGAGTTGCAGAGACTGACTATGGAGCAGAGACTGAAGGAACGACAATCCAGCCTGATGTAGCTGTCTCCTGAGAGGCTCTGACAGTACCCGACTAATACAGAAATCGAGGCTCATAGCTATCTATTGGACTGAGTACAGGGTTCCCAAATGAAGGAGCTAGAGAAATGACCAAAGGAGCTGAAGGATTTGCAGCCCCTTAGGATGAACAACAAAAAGAAATAGTACCCTCAGAGTTCCCAGGGACTAAACCACCAACCAAGATGTACACATGGTGAGACTGATTGCTCCTGCAGCATGTGTATAGTAGAGGATGGCCAAGTTGGTCATCAATGGGAGGAGAGGCCCTTGGCCCTGTGAAGGTTCTGTGCCCCAGTGTAAGGGAATGCCAGAGCCAGTAAGGGGGAGAGTGTGGGTTGGTGTGAGCAGGGGGAGTTTGGGGGAACAGGGCTTTGTTCTTGTTGTTGTTTTTTGTTTGTTTGTTTGTTTTTGGAGGGGAAACTAGGAAATATGTCATGTAAATAAAGAAAATATCTAATAAAAGAAAAAAGGAAAATATCTAAATAAAAAAAAAAAGATGCTAACAATATACCATAAAGAGAGGCCAGGAGAGGTTGGAGGCACGGCTGAGGGGGGGGAGGGGAAACAGTGGCTTGGCTATCTGCTGATATCCTCAGGCAGTCAGTTTGTTTACATTCAACAATGAACTCAGCAGCCAGCAACTAGGCTAGCTTCCTCCTGAAAAGAGGAACTCAGTGTAGTGGGCCTTTGTTTTAGGCACAGCAGGTGTCAGCTCACAGTCACAGGTTGTAAGTTCTGATATGGAGTTGAGGCAGGAGGGAGGGAGCCAACACTTTGTGGTCTTTTTAGTCATATAATTCTAGAATTCTTTTATAGTTCTACAAGAAGTAATACTAGTATTTAATGTAGAAAAATATGGACAAATACTGTCTATCTTTCCAAAATGGATAATGAAAGTTATAACACTTCAAAAGATTACTAATGAATAATCTGACAGAATCAGCCATAAATAGATATTCATTAAAATAGCAATATCAGATGGTTACAGTACTCTATTCTAATAAGCATTTGATATATAACTAATAATACTTTGTTTATAATTTTTGTGTATATTTAAGCAGGGGGTGATTATTTTGAATATTAAAGATACCCTAATTTCTGCACTACAAAGGAACATAATAATATTCCAGTTTGGCTTTTTATTGGCATCATAAAGTGTTTGAATAAGAAATCAAGGGAGGTGGTGGGGGGGAGGAAAGTGTTCATTATATCTCATAGGTTACAGACCATCATGGAGTAAAACCAAGGATGGAATTCAAAACAACATAATGAACCAGAGACAATAGATGAATGCTACTAACTGCCTTGTTCTTCATGGCTTGCTTACTATATTCTCATATCATCCATGATGAGTAGCTATGGGTAGCAGCAGTCCAGATGTGCTGTGTCCTCCCATATCAATCATCAGTCAAGCAAATCTGATGCAGGTATTCTCCTGGAGGGCTGGGTCCTCCAAAATCAATCATAAATTAAGCAAAATTGAACGAGGTACTCTTTCAATTTATTTTCCATCCCCTGTGTCAAGTTGACAAAACAAAAAACAAAAACAAAACAAAAAACAAAACAAAACAAAGAAACAGGAAAAACAGAAATATGTAGTACAGTATCCCAGATGACAACAAATACAAAAATTTGTTAACAATATATTACTAAACCACATCTAATAGTACAATATAGACATCAGTTACTATGATCAAGTGGTATCCACATCAAAGAACAATCCATAAGTTTTAAAAATAATATCCACTGAATGGAAGACAAAGCCATGATTATTTCAATAGCTGCCAAAAATGTATTTGATAAAATCCAATTCCTTTCTTTAACAACTGTGAAAACATGAATAACAGAATCAAGTCCATCAACACTACAAAGGCCACAGTTAAAGAGAACTTAAAATTCTATACTGAAAGAGAGAAATTTTAAAAACTATTCTACTTCATGAATGAAATAATTTAAATGAGAATAGCCCCCATATTTGAACACTTGATTCCCAGTTGCTGGCACTATTTACAAAGGATGCAGAGGTGTGACCTTATTGGAGGAGGTAAGAGTAGTCATTGATGTTTCAAAATCTCATAGCATTTCCAGTTAATTTTCTCTGATTAGCCGGGTGGTAGTGGCACATGCCTTTAGTCCCAGCATTTAGGAGGTAGAGGCAGGTAGATTTCTGAGTTCGAGGCCAGCCTGGTCTAAAAAGTGAGTTCCAGGCTACACAGAGAAACCCAGTCTTGAAATAACAACAACAACAAAAAAGAGTGCTCAATCTGCATGTATACCTGCAGGCCAGAATAGGGCATCTGAACTTACTCTAGAGTGTTGTGAGACATCATGTGGTTGCTGGGATTTGAACTCAGGACCTTGGGAAGAGCAG
>JADRCD010197313.1:34600-47240 GCA_019843815.1 Montemys delectorum | reverse complement strand
TTTTTGTTTGTTTGTTTGTTTGTTTTTTGGAGGGAAAACTGGGAAAGGAGAAATTTACATGTAAATAAAGATACTACCTAATTAAAAAAATAATTGTGTTGTTCTTTCAAATTTTTACATGTGTGTGGTATACGTATATTTACATGTTTGTGTGTGTAGGCATGTGTGAAGTGTGCATGCTCCTCTGCATGTAGAGGTCAGAAGTTTAAATAGGATACCTCTTCGATCTTTCTCGTTGTTCGAGGCTGTGGTGGGTTGAAAAAGAAGCCCCACCCCATGTCGACAGCCATAGTCAACATGGAGTAGAACTATTTGAAAAGGTTGTAAGGATCAGGAAGTTTGGTCTTATTAGAATACTAGAGTAGGTGTGGCCTTGTTGGAGGAAGTATGTTACCTGAGGTGGGCTTTGAGGTTTCAAAAGCCCATGCCAGGCCCAGGGGCGCTTTCTCTCCTCTCTCTCTCTCTCTCTCTCTCTCTCTCTCTCTCTCTCTCTCTCTCTGTCTCTCTCTCTCTCTCTTACATATCACATATCAGGAGGTAGAGCTCTCATCTACTTCTCAAGTACCGTGTCTGCCCATGTGTTACCGTGCTCCTTGCTATGATGATAGTGGACCAACCTCTGAACTGTAGGCCAGTTCCCAGTTAAATGCCTTTTTTTTTTTTTTTTTTTTTTTGTAAAAGTTGGCTTTGTCGTGATGCTCCTCATAGCAGTTGAACCTCTCTGTCTCTTTAGTTCATAAAATAAATATGTATTTGTGTGTATGGAATTTAACTTGCTTGGTGGATGATATTGTTCACACAAGAGTGTTGCTAGGCAGACAAATGGGACCAGTTCTTAAATGTCTGGACTCATTGTTAGAGGGGAAAAAATCAGTGGGCATCAGTAAAGGACAACGAATAAATATATGTACATCAAATGAATAGCTCTTTAATGCTATTGTAAGATCAGCCACAGCCAATACATAATAAACTGCCATGGTTGTGTTCTGATGAGTATTTATGAAAGACTGAATTTTGAATTTTGTGCAATCTTCATAACACCTGAAATAGTGTTCTCTTTTGATATTTTTTTCCCTAGTGCTGAATGCTTACCTTAGGTCCTACATGTGACAGCAAGCGCTAGGCCACTGGGCTATGTCCCTCGTCCTCCATTTAACTATTTAAAACAGTAGAAGAACCTGGAGTTGCACAGGGATGCTAGTTAGAAAGGTAAGTTGTCCAGACCCTCTTCTTGCCCATCTAGAGTTTTAGAAGATTGTGAGCCAGGCAGATAGGTATAGCGCTCGCCCTCTATAAAAGAAGCTTCATAGTGAAGCAAATAGAGGTTATTTCAGAGATCCACAACAGATCAACGTGTTGACAATACATGACTAAGTGACCATGGCCAGCCCAGCCACCATGGATTCTACAATGCAGACCCTACACCAAAGGCTCAAAGAACAACAGATGTGAAAAAAGGATAGAAAGAGACAAGGACCAGGACTCCTATGAGAATGTCTTCTAGGCATGACATGAATACTGTACCCACGAGATGTCAGCCATATGGCTGCCTAGCAAGACCTCATGATGACAACACCAGTTGACAGGTCAGCATGAGTAGAGGAAATTCTACATGGCCTCACCCAGAGATGAAGGCACACAGGAAAACAATGGCTGTTGAAAGAGGGAGACTTGGTTTCCTCCAGGACTAAATTCCCAGGTAGCTTATCCAATCCCAATTGTTAGTCCTAAACACATGCACATTCAAGAAACACTGAATGGACTTGGCAGGTTTTTATATATACATGTATTTGTATATAGATATGAATATATATATATATATACACGTATTTGTATATAAACATAAGTGTATATTCATGAATGTAATCATCATGGAAGAAGAGGTAATAAACTTGAGAGGGAGTGGAAAGACACTGGAGAAGTTAGAAGGGAACAAGGAATAGGTAGATATGATGTAATTCCTGTAATAGTTTTCGGACATCTCACAAAAGAAAAAATTCACACTAAAAGAGGTGGGGGAAACAATTCTAGGTTATGGGCCATATTTTTAAAAAGTTAGCTAAGAAAGCCATGGTATACTGACCTCTGGAATGGCACTATGCTGATTGGAAAGACATAGAATATCTCTCAGGCTGACAAGGCACTGACACACTAAATCCACTGAGCTTGCTGGTGAGAGAATGTGCCAACTTGAAGGGGATCTAGCCTACTGAAGAAGCACACAAGGGCAAAGTAGCTTCCAGGCCCATCAGAGCTGGCACTGGTCTCTCAGTGACTCAAACAGTATTACTGGAGCCAATGATCTCAGACTGGCACTCATTTGATAATGGCCAAGGACAGCTAAATCTATATCCTTCTTTAAGATTAAAAATATGTGTATTTGCCAGATGATGCAATCCCTGTTTATAACCTCAGAAATTTTGGGGAGCTGAGGTATGGAAATAGTTACTTCGAGGCTGACTTAGGCTACATCACAAAACCTTGCCTTTGAAAAACAATACCCTACCACATATATATGTATATGTACATGCAGATATAGTACATAGAAAGCACTACATAATAATTTTTTTCTATAAAGCCAGATACATACACCACAGCAGTTATCTATTGCAATAGATATCCCTCTTGCATGTTGTTTTAACACTGGAGACCAGATGAAGTTGGGCTAAAACAAGGCTTCTGCATCCCACTGCTGGCCCTGTGTATTGGTTCCCTTACTGTCACAACTTTACTTAGTTTGTTAGGTTCTCCAGGTCATAGATCTTTTCTTACAATATGATGATAAAATAGGTACCTACCACACCCAGATGTGTGAAGAGTGAATGAGAAAAATCAATGGAAAATCTTAGCATATTCAGATCCAAATAACTTAATACAATGTTCAGTACACAAGCCAGTTTATAAGAAGTATCCAGTGTCTGAAACGAAAAGATTTATGTGAGAAAAATTATGATCTGGAATATTTACTCAGCTTTCTCACAAAATTCTTAGCACTACAAGAAAAAGAAGATGTAGAAAAATATATTTGAGGAGGGAAGGAATTGTCGTAACTTCCTGCAGTGGCAAAGGATGTGGGAGCCCATGCAGAGCGAAGGTGTCACTTACAGGAGAGGCCCCTGCACAGCAGAGTTTCTAGAAGTGATACCTTTTAAAGACAAGCATCAACTGGGACCACCTCCAGATTGATTGCTAATTACACAGAGAAAGGCTTTCAAATGGCAACTTAAGGCCTATTTCAACCCTAAATTATTCACTTTTGTAACAATCTCTAGTATATGGAAATTTCTTCATGACAAAGACACTGCCCTTCTGCGTGATTTATGAAATCATCCTTGAAGTCGAAGCATTGGTGGGTTGATTTACTGCAACTTGCATTTTTTTTTACTGGAATCTGATTTGTGCTGTGGCAATATGAGTTAGTTTCAGAAAACTTGTCTGGAGATACAACAAAAGAGAAGGTGTCAGTGCCACCAGAAGAGTTCTTTGATGAGAAAAATCTTCAATCATTAATCATTGGCTTATAGGAATGTGTGAAGTGCTGGGGGGACAGCTGGGGACAGATTTTCGTGGAGATGAATTAATTAACTAGTGCTATCATGACAGTAAGTGAGAGGTAGGCAGCTCAGTTAATGTGTCACTATCACTTGAGTCATTTTCTAAAGGATTGCCATGTTTCAGCGGCTTCCAGTGGCTGCACTGGTTAATCTAAACCCACAAAAGCCTAAGAGGAAGGTGACTTCGTCACACTATTACAACTGGAAAAATCTGCAGTCAAAAGAGGTTCCTCCAGAGATCACAGAGATGGAAAGGGATAAATGAGTTCTCTTCCCTTCAGGGGAAAAAAAATCAAGCTTGTGTTGATGTGTGTGTGTGTGTGTGTGTGTGTGTGTGTGTGTGTGTGTGTGTGTTTGCATGGGGGTACGTGTTCCTCTTTAAAGAAAATGCCAACCTCATAATAAGGCCGACAACTACATTAATCTCTATTAAAAGCATTTTAAAACACTCATTTTCTTCAAAGAGAAATAAAGGCAGGGATTATGTGTAAATTCCACTACACTCTGTACTTATTATGCCAAAGACGGTTTTTAGGTTTTACCACATATGAGAGGGGAAGCTTCACCGAGTGCCATTTTTATTATGTCCAAGATGCTTTCCAAACTACAAAGCTCGTTAGATTTGTTTGTGTACTGTGGGTACTTAGTCAAGCATCTGCCCCCCTGAATTAGGAAGGGATTTCTTCATGTAGAAAACTATGCCTATATCTCTTACCTGTTTTAATATTAAGTTGAAATACACAGGATTTTAAGAACAAGCTGACCCCTTGATAATTCACTAGGTTTCAACTCTAACAAATGCATTGTATCTGAGTTCTTCTGTGGATATGTAGCCAAGACAATAGGGCATGCGTGTATAATGGGAAGATGTTTCTTTCCATCCCAGGAAAAGTGAATGCTTGCAGTAAGGATTGTTGAAGATGATGAAAGGGCCTTACCGAGGTAGTAGGTTGAGGTTTAACACACAGTAGGACCATAGAAAGTGTTATTAGGAAGCAGGGAGCTCAAGGTTTTAGTGACAGCACTAGAGGCATCATATATCCTCATCCTTGGTGAGCCTTGTTATTATTTGTAAAATAAAAATCAATGTGTAAAGACGCAGACCAGAGCTGACTTAGTCTAACCTCTCAGTTTCCAAAATAAGGGTAAAAGTCTAGCATCATCAGCACAATATTGAAAAAAAAATAGCTGTTATCATATGCCTTACTGTAAAGTGACACTACACAAGAAAAAGTGCTGTTGGTATAAATATAAAGACATGCCTCAAGTTGGGCCGATTGTTGGTTGGCCGTTCCCTCGCTCTTTGCTTCATCTTTGTTCCTTTACTTCTTGTAGGCAGGACAAATTTTGGGTCAAAGATTTTGTGTGTGGGTTGGTGTCCTTATCCCTCCACTGGGAGTCAGTCCTGCTGGCTACAGGAGATGGCCACTTCAGGCTCCATATCCTCCACTACTACGAATCTGACCTAGAGTCAATCTCATAGACTCTCTGGAGTATCTCCATCCCAAGTCTCTGGCACATCCTAGGGATGCCCCCAGCGGCCAATTTCCATTTCCTCTCCTAGCCTTCCCTCCCTGGCTCTGCCCCACACCTTATGCCCCATCACTCCCCTCCCCATACTCTCTCCAACCCAGTTCCCTCCCTCCCTTCACCTCCAATGACTATTTGATTTCCCCTTCTGAGTGAAGTCAAGCATTCTCCCTTGTGCCCTGCTTGTTACTTAGCTGCTTTGGGTCTATGGATTGTAGTGTGAGTATCCTGCACTTTGTGGCTAATATCTAGTTATAAGTGAGTTCATACCATGCATGTCTACACCTGAGTCTGGCTTCAAACTTAGCGACCTTTCTGCTTCAGGCTCGTAAGAACTGGGATTACAGATGTGTGCTATCCTGTCTGGCCATAAACAGTTTATTAAGGTTGTGAAACTTCATTAATCAGGGGAAAACCTTGCTTTGAAGGAACTTATACTCTTATGGGAAAGTGGCATTTAGCTTAAAAAAAACTATTTTACATAATGAGGAAATGTGTTGAGAGAGTGATTTGTTCTGAAATACAAAGGAAGGAGAGAAAACTGTCATCAGAGACAAGGGGTTCTTTTCAGGCATGAAAGAAGAAAGAGTTGGTAACTGAAGAATTTGGAAACCTTTTGTCACACCACCCAGCAAAAGGGCTGATGCTTCCACCCATGACTATAGAGAAGAGTGACGATTAGGACTCCCCATGACATGCTTGGGACCATGCAGTCCCACTAACAGTGCCATTAAAATCAGGAAAACTACAGAGGGCCCTGGACAGTGCCAGCACAAACTAAGGCGTCATGGCTTTCATCAGATTTGCAAATGGCAGAAAGATTGCTTTGGGGTTTACAGGACAAGAGTCAATGTGAGTGCAGTGGGTTGAAGTGGTAGGTCCAGCGCCCAGCTTGGCAAGCCTAGACTGGGGAGGACCTTGGGGTGATGTTTCAGGTCCCCGTTGGAGGTCAAGTGTATGTATACCTACCACACCCAGTGCTGTAGCATCACGTGGCACTCAGTCTCTGTGGTATGTACTCAAAAAGGCTGTCACTCTTCCCCCAAACCTTGTGTCGCTGAGTCCATGGTCATCGTGGAGACACTTTTATAACTTGAGTCCTGGGTTGCTTTCCTTGACTATTCAAATCATTTAGCAGGCAGCCATCACAGTTCTGGATTGCAGCTACATTGGCTACGTGATGGTTGTTTGTGGTGAACATGAGTGTTCATCCTATTTTCGAAATCTTGAAACTCTCCCACTGGGAATTCCAGGATTAGCAAAGGTCAGGCAGGCAGTTCCTGTAGACAAACTAATGCCATTGCTGGCAGGGGGGGGATGACGAGGGGGGATTTCTTCTAAGTTTTCACATCTACTAGAAGGGTAAAAACCTCAGTGGAACACCTACAGAAACTAAGGAGTTTGGTCTTTTGTTATTATTATTATTATTATTATTATTATTATTATTATTATTATTATAATACAATTTGACTAACAAACCACCAAAGTTACAGACGTTTTTGATAAGGAAACACAATGTGTATTCAATAACAATGTTGATTCATTTTGTCTATTAGTGGAATTCACTCATCTCCTATGCCCTAAAACAATGGACACATTTGTTCAAGATGGTAAAGATTGAAGAGTCACATAGCTATATGTGCAATAATTTATTCTTTTTGAAGCTTTATCTCTGTTATGCAAAGGCTGGTTCTATAAGAATAGTTCTGAGCATTTGGTGGGTTATTAACCTTTGTCTGAAGGAGAAATGTCCCCCAGCAGCCTAGGTGTGAAACACTTGGTCAGCAGTTAATGTCGCTGTTTGGGCAGCTTGTACAAACTTGCTGGAGGAAGTACATCTCCAGTGGGCTTGAGAGTTTGTAGGTTTATTCCACTCCCAATAGGCTCTCTCTGCTTTATTTGTGAGGTTGAGAACGTGAACTTTCAATTCTCTGCTCCAGACTGCCTGCTGCCCTGCCTCCCTCCCCATTGTGATGGATCTTACCCATTTAGAACCGCAAGCCAATGAATGGACCCTTTAAGACATGGCTTTGGGTCCTGTACTATTTTATCACAGCAACAGAAAAAACTATGAATACTTAAGTTACATAATTGGGAGACCACTTTGTGATTAAACATCTACCTTCATTTTCATATCTAACATAAAGTGTAAATTGAGACTGTAATAAAGGTAAAGTAGTCAAATGTAAAGACACACCCATCACTAGGTCAAAGCAACTGCCTTTCCTCTATGGTATGTTGCACCGTTTGCCTCTAGGGTCAGCTGCCAGAGCTTAGAATAAGAGGATGGTGTGGCTGCTGCTCTTCCTGGTATGCTGCTTGTGGACCTGGTCCTCACAGAGTTCATAGCTGTACCCATATCACTTTAGACTTCTCCATGGTCTGGTCTTCATGCCGGTACCTTGAGCATCTCTCATGGGTTAGCCAGTTCCTCTATTGCCTCTCTGTCTGTCTGTCATTCTGACTCTCTGTCTCTGTCTCTGTCTCTATCTCTCTCTCTGTGTATTTGTAAACATACACTAATCTATGAATGTTTACTAGATAATATTTGGGGAATGTAGAACTTTGACCATCTGCATGTCATATTATCAATTAATACAAATGATTAAGCCTTTCATCTATGTTTTGTCTGATACTCACACATGTATGTATGTATGCATGTATGTATATATGTATGTATGTAAGTGTAAGCAATGCGGGCACAACTGTGAGACCACCAGAAGCCAGACATCATAAATATATATATAAATATATATATTTACCCACATGTAGACATATATTCTTAGATACAGAAAACAATTACTTCTTTTACTAAGGTCTTAGTGAATGAATGCATGAGTCAGGTGGATTAAACTATTTCTTAAAGGTATCATCATTTTTGGGTTTTGTTTTTCAACCTATATTATCATCTGTAAACATAGAAAAATATATTAATACCAGCCCTCTGACTGTTCTCACTACTCCCTATTAGTCAGGTTTTCCTTCCTGACAAAAAATATCTGAGGCATAACTTCATAAGAGGTTTAGTTTTAAATTCTTACTGCATTAATTAATTAACTAATTAATTAAACATTGTACACTCTGGATGTCAGAGGACAACTCTGTGGAGTTGGTTCTCTCCTTCCATTATGTGGGTCCCAGAGATCTAACACAAGTCAGGCTTGGTGCTAAGTGTCCTTAGGCACTGCGCCACCCTGCTTAACCTTAGAAGTTTATTTAGTACACAACTCTGAAGATACAGGCTTCAGAAATAAACTACATCTGGTAATCTGTTTTTTGTTGTTTCTTTGTTTGTTTTTTAACTAGCATTATACCAGGGCTGTATGTGGCACTACACAGCAAGAGACGGGAAGTCTGTATGTCACTTGTGGTCTCACTCCTTTTAAAGGCACTGAGACACATTGTGAGGGATTGGCTCCAATGACCTCATCTGACCCTAATCGGTCCTTGGAGGGCCCACTCCTAAGCACACTGGATTGTTTTTACCCTCTTTATTATGTTAGCATATAACTTTGGAGATTAAAGTCTGGCATGAATTTGTGGGAAACATCATGGAGTCTCTAACAACATAGATGTTACAAATAGGTCATAACACACCTTCCTCTCAGAGCCTGCATCTGGCCTCAGACTCTTCTCAGCAGGAAGTTCCAGAAAACTGCTAGCCACTGACCAGACAGACATGTAACTCGAAAACAGTTTCCATCTTTGTTTTGAATGTCATTAATGTTTGCTATGACTCATGCCATTTGTTAAAGGGCTCATTCTTGTGACTTCTTCAGCTTTGGGCCTGCTCCAAGTGGCTTTATATGCTGGTGGCCCAGTTCTGCTTGCTAGCTTGTTTTCCTGTTTGCGCTCACACTTCTTACTTTGAATTTTCCCCTGTGAGCCTTCTAGACTCGCCTAAAGGAAGCCAGATTCAGTAGTGTTTGGTTGCATTTCGTAGGATTTGCTGGTCCCTAACAATGTAACCAGAGCGCATGCACGTAAATGCAATTGTGCTAAATTCTGCTCATTTAACAAATAATTATTGAGCACATAGTCTTTGCATTTTAGAAAGAACATAAAAGACCGGGTTTCTTCCTCCCCAAATTTTATATTTAAAGAAAAAGAAAACGCATTTAGGAAACTATTTATTTGGTCTTCATGAGATCTGTGAGCTGTTAAAACTCTCTCACAATATTTACTTTTTTGGCTAAGTCACAATCTGAGATATGACATTTGAAACACATAGTCAGTTGGCAGCATGTGTGAGTGACACCAAGTGCTGCAACGCTCTGGAACAAGGCAGGATCCTGTGCGTGATGATGGACCGCCCATGTGCTCCAAGTTAATCCACTTGCTCATAAAACAGAGCGGCTGTTTGTTTATGGCTTGGCAATTCATTTTCTCCAATTTCAAAAAACATTGGAAATCTTATCCACTTTTAATTTTTTTTTTTTTTTTAATGCTTCAACGTATTTTGGCAGAGCAGAATCCCCAAGCAGATCACGTGACCAGGTCTGAAATTCCTATCAACGCTTGATATCTCCTCCACACTCATCAGTCTTTGATGTTACAGGGTCCTGCCAGTCTCTTTCACATGAGCCTTGGCGAGTCAGTTAACAACGCTGAGATTTGCCCCTTCGTCTCCTCAGTGAGGATAATGCTATCTACCTACCAGGAACGTCACGAGGACTAAGGAGACAATGCCAAATAAAGCTCTAGCGTATAGTAAAGCTCCATTCTTCTCCGTCTCAGTCCTATAACAGCAATGCCAAGGAATCCAAGAGATTTTGTTTGTGCCTGCCTCATTTATCTGTCCATTGTCCATCCATCCTTCCATCCACCTACCTACACAATGAGGAGTACTCTCTATCCCTGGCCTACTGTATGCAGGCTCTAGTGCTTGGCACTGTCCAAATACATGGCTTTCTCTTTCACTGCACTTGAGAAACAAATACCTATAAATGTAGAATACAAAGTGCAAAGGAGAGACACATTTTCATAGGCTTGCTTTTCATTACTGGATAAAACTCTGACCAAACCAACTTGGGGAGCAAAGGGTGGTTTATTCTACCTTACATTTTCGAGTCCATCACCAAGGAAAATCAGGACAGCACTCAAAACAAGAGCCTGGAGGCATGAAGGAGAGCCCATAGAGAAACTCTAATTTATTGCTTGCTCCCTGTAGCTTGCTCAACTTGCATTCTTAGACAACCCAGGGCCACCTGTCTAAGTGTTGGCATCTAAGTCTCCTCCCCCAACTACACCCACCAATCACAGACTTGTTTACAACCCAGCCTGCTGGAGGGAGTTCCTACAGTAAGGTTTCTTCTTTCTGGGTTTTCTGGAAAAGATAAACCGGTGTTCTTCATCCTCTCTAGATAAGCCAGTCCTTCTACAGCAGCCTAGAAAATGAGTCCCTGAAATCTTTGCCTTTTCTACATAATTATGTTTTCCGAAGAGGTAGCCACTGTAGCACTGGACCCTTTCACTAAGCTTGCAGAAGCAAAAGTATATGAAAGATAAATTCCTTCAATCCCTGAGAAGGATTCCGTAAGCCTGGAAAAGTTAGATTTGAAAGCAGCCTCTGCCTTTTTTTGTATGAGCTATGAAACAACTGAATATCTAGCTCTCACCTGCCCAGGGCCATCTATACTTTGATTTCAAACTAGAAACCCCTGGGACAATGAGGTTTGAGGTTTTCCACTCAATTATTTGATATTTGTTCAATTTCATGGCCATCATTCTGGCTCTCCTTGAATAGTTTCTATGTCATCATTCATTTTTTTTAAGGCTCCCTGAAGTTGTTTTTATTACATGGATAAAATTGAAAGAGCTGGAGATGTGCATTTACAGAATTGAAAGGAGATGCATGCTTCTCTGTTACAGACCATGAAACAGCGTAACCAAGGCCATCCCCGTGTGTGTGTGTGTGTGTGTGTGTGTGTGTGTGTGTGTGCGTGTGCGTGTGTGTGTGTGTGTGTGTGTGTGTGTGTAGAGATGTGTTCATTGTGAGGTGTGCATGTGTTCATATGAATATGTGTAGGTAGGTAGGTCAGAGGTCAACCTTGGGTGTCCCTCCTAGTTGGGATCCATATTGATTGTCTAGTTTGGGGAAGGAGAGGGAAGTCTCTTGTTTTTATGAAATTCACTGATGTTGCTAGGCAGCTGGCTAGCCTTCCTTAGGGACCTGCTTGTCTCCCACTCCCCATCTCTGCTACAGGTGCATCCCACAGTGACACCACATTTTAAAAACATGGATTCTGGGGGATGGGGAACTGAAATCCTCATGCTTGTGTGGCAAACACGTTGCGAACCGACAGAACACACTCAGCAGTCCTGTTCTCTTTCTGTTTAGAGACTCTACCAAATTCAAGCTCAATTGCAGGAATGACTTCTCTCGGATGCATACCAAGAGGAGATTTATAACTGCTACCAACTATCACTTAATAGGAGAAAATTAATATTCTCTTTTCCTTGTATGACGCACGTGTGTGTGTGTGTGTGTGTGTGTGTGTGTGTGTGTGTGTGTGTGTGACACTATACAACCACATGTCCAAACATAACATACGACCATTTATATCACACACGTTTTTGCTGTGGTTATTTCTCACTGCTCTAAAAAAAAAATCTATCCATGCAGATCGCCAAGAAGATAAGGGAGCACTTAATACTGAGAATCATTTCCAGTTTTTTAACTTATTTCAAAGCTTTTAGATCTCAAAGGTCAATAAGGTTGCTTGTTTGAAAAGCAAATAGGCCATCTCTCCTTAGTTTTTTGACTCAGGTTGAGTGTAAGAAGTGAATATACAAACCCCAAGTTACCACTCAATGATGAGGAAATACAATAGGGAACTTTTCAATGTAGAAATACAGGGTAATAAAAAAAGAAACTTGGTATAAATGGAAATGGTAAAGGTTCAAGACTTTCACAATAATTATTAGACTCATTTGAAGACTATGAATGGGGTGTATAAATGAGAATCAGACTTTTTCCTTAGGAGCTTCAATTGATACTATCCCTTTCTCCCAAGTAATTTTAAGTTTAAAATATGTTTTTTAAGCCTAAACTATCTTAAATACTTCTTGCAGTTTATTGACTCTAACTCAAATCCAAGCCACATCACTTTTGTGTTTTGAGTTGGAGCACAGTGCTCTCTTGCACTCTGGGTCACATTCTATGCCTGGCCAGAATGTCCTACAGAGTTTGTATTTCAGCACTTTTCATTGAAACACTTTCCTCACTTGATGCCTAGTGCTTGTCTCCCAAACACTTCATATCTGGATTGTGAGGCACCACAGGAAACATTCTTTCTTTTGGTTCCTCCTCCTCCTCCTCCTCCTCCTCCTCCTCCTCCTCCTCCTCCTCCTCCTCCTCCTCCTCCTTCTCCTCTTCCTCTTTCTCATCCTTCTTCCTTTTCTTTCTCCTCTCCTCCTCCTCCTCCTTCTTCTTCATTTCCCCCTCCCTCCTCCTCCTCCTCTTCCTCCTCCTTCTTCTTCATTTCCCCCTCCCTCCTTCTCCTCCTCTTCCCTCTCCCTTCTCCTCCTCCTCCTCCTCCTCCTCCTCCTCCTCC
>JADRCD010197313.1:0-34500 GCA_019843815.1 Montemys delectorum | reverse complement strand
TCCTCCTCCTCCTCCTCCTCCTCCTCCCCCTCCCTCCTCCTCCTCCTTCTCCTGATATCACTTCATCCAAACATTCTCAGGATTCATTTCATAGTGATGACTATGCACCATATCTTTTCTTGATTGGTCAACTAGGCTCAAAAGCTTGTAGCCAGGCTGGGATTACTGTTTTCTCAGTCAAAAGCCATCATATATATGTTCCCAAGTGTGAATAAAATCTATGAGAATGCTATCACTGAAGGAGTGGAGACTGCTCCGGAAGACTAGCCTTACACTCTCCTTAGGATGCTTCAAACTCATATTTTCCTTCATAGTAGAGAAAATGCAGTAACTTTGGCATGACAAACATACCCTAAAATACAAAACAGATGAGCTCTATAAACTCCTTGGCGCTCAATGATTGCAATAACTGACAGATAAATTTGATAAGGCAGATAAAAATGAAAATAATAGAAAATGATGGACAAAATTCATTTAGTTGTGAAAGTTTATGAGAGCAAGGGGATGACTGAGAGAGAGAAAGATAAGTGCACATGTAAAGGAGACCAACCCTGAATAAATTAACTTGCAATTGGTGACACCGTAATATATATGCGACCCATATATTTTAAATGCACATCTTCAAACCCAGCCCAAAAACTTGCTCACTCATGATTCTGCAGCTCAGTGTTCCTTACTCCCAATTTCTACTATTCCCCTTTGCCGTATTTTCTGTGACTGTAAGTATTTTGAGCAGGGTCTCGTGCCCCACTGAGTTATTAGCACCTCTTAGGGTGCTTCATGACGTCATCTCCTTGCTATGTGTTCTCATAGAAACAGAATACAGTGTAACACAACTGAGAAGAGGCCTGTGTCTTTCCGGTGTGTATCTTCAAGCTTGATATTAACTAAAGGAGTGGGGCTGAGGGCATAAGCTTTACTTTGGATTTGGGTAGTGACTCCCTTTACATCTCCCAAAACCTTCTGTTTTTAATAAACTTTACTAGAAATGTAACATGACCAAAAAGTATAATCAAGTACATTGTATACGCATGAATCATAATAAATGGGGATTAGATAATGCTTTTGCTTACATGAAGAGGCTGTTTCACAGTTGATATTTATTTTTTAGTGGGAAAATTGTTTTGGTGAAGCAAGCGAGTCTGGATAGAGTAGAATTTATGATTATCCACGGAGTTGACCACACTATTCTCTCTAACAACCGAACATTAACTTTGCCCTTGCTTGGGCTAAGTCGGGATCTCTGTCGTCTGTAAATGGCATCCTTCTGAAGACACAGGATGACCATCTTTAGAGTTCTTGGCTTCTGGGTCTTGGACATCTACCTTTGCTGAGTTCTGGATTTCTTCTCCACCACACAGCTGGGGGAAGAAAAGCTTTTGAGACACAGGGGCAGTATGCTCATGGTGAGACTCTCTCTTCTATGTGACACACAATGATCTTCACGTGTGACACATGTGAAGTGGGTGGATAATGCTTAATGCTGAGCATAAAAGAAATTCAGACAGGACACAGAAGTGAAATAGTACTTTGGAAAACAAGTAAAGCAGTGAATAGATCAATTTTTATACACTGAAGAGTATTTTGGTAAAGGAAAGGCTTATATTGATAGATAATATGTCAGTCTATTAATATTTTGAGTCTTTGACAAATGGATCAATGACTTCATCAAACTTAGTTTTCTATGCCCACTTAATTTGATAGACAGCTAAATTTTCAATCTATACTTCATGGCTGATCAAAACTTAGGTATGTTATTCATGTTAATTTAGAAAATTTTCTTCCAAAAGAATCAATAAACACACAAAGCTATTACTATGTGGATGCATTTTTCAGATTCACAAAATCTATATTTCACAATTAAGCCTAAAGATTGTAAATTAGTCCTGGACATGTCTTTCTTTCTTTGCAATCAAATACTTTGAATTTCAAAGATATTTTTCCCCAAGCTTTAAAAGATTTTCTCACCAAACCACCTTTACTAGAAATGTACCAAAAGTACCTACTATGTCTTGGAAAATGTATTTAAAAAATCAGGAAAAAGGCTTTATGGTAGCTAATATTAACACAACTTGACCTATGGCTTAAGAACAAGAAAATATCCAGTTAGTTCTTCATAAAAGTAATGGGACAGCTGAATATTCATAATCCTTTGGATGTTTCCTGGCAGTGTGGGCCCAAAATTGTTTGTTATTTCCCTTATCATTGTCTGGAAATTAAAATCTTTCACATTATATTCTAGAATAACTAGGAGCCTCTTCACAGTTTCTCTATGCTGTATTTTGAGGACAAAATTTAAAAGCTATTATTTTACTGCATTTTTTATGGGGCTGATTCTAATCTTATTTGTACATAGGATTTTTTTGAAGTTCATTAGCATTATACAAAACATTGTAGCATCAAAAAATTCAAGTTCAGAACATCGTGCTTATGAATTAAAATGTGTACCTAACAGGAGCTGAAGTTCAGTGGTTACTAACATTTGTATTTACAGAAGACCTGGATTTGGCTCCCAGCACCCTTATGGTGGTTCATGGCCACTACTGTAACTTCAGTTCCAGGGTATACAATGTCCTCTTCTAGCCAATTCAGGCACTAGGCACGCAAGTGTTGCACATACATACATGCAGATAAAATACTTGTATGCACTAAACAAGAATAAACCTTTTAAAAATTCAACCCTACAAATAGCACAATGTTCTGTACTTTCACTCTGACCCATTGTTTTAAAATTAGGATGTGAAGTAATTATTTAGGTAGTCACATAGTGTCAGAAATGAGCTGTCTCTAATTCTGCTCTTTGATCTTCTCAAATCACTGGGCTATCATTTTCATGTAGCATCCCCTGTTGTATACAACAAGTGCTGGGACCTGAGCCACACCTGAAGCCAGCTAGAAGGGCTCCAAATATCATACTGTCTTACTTAACAGGAATGCCTGTAGCTGCAGATGTGTGTGTTGGTGGCTGATGGAAAAACTTTTCAGAAATAACTTCTGTGTATGATGTGATTTTATTAAAGAATAGGTTTAAAATGTATTTATTTAAGGTTCACCTATTTATTATTAAAAACAATGATAACCACAGCAATTGTTGAGAACTTCCACTAATAGTAACATATTCTTCTTCTTGCAAGAGATTATTTTATCCTAGACATTGTTTGTAATTTCTGTTCTATAATGATAATAAAGATGACATTAGGATTTTGTTCTGTTTTCAAGTTCTCTACGTACTGTACAGCCTTGGAGTCTGGGAGAGCACATGGCTCATACTAGCATCATTCCCTTGGCATCACATTTGTGTGGTCTTTGTATATAAATCTGCTTCATGCATTTGCTGAGTCCTGTGTTGATGCCTCCACTGATCTGGGAAAAGGTGTTCTAAGATGAAGGACGGAGAAGCCACTGACCTAAAGAAGGAAAGAAAAGACTTCTAATAATGAGTGAATTCTTTTTCTAAGTTTTTGCTATCAGTGAACATTTCTGTTTATTTTAAAAATAAAACCCAATATAACTAGCACAAATTAACAACAATAAAATGGTTCAGATTTCAAAGTTATTTGTTGTTAGGCCAGTAGGCTATTTAGGTGTCAGGTCCCAGCTTTGATCTACAGCTAAACAATGCCTCTAAGGACACTAATTCCTTTGATCCTTTGTCTCTACTACCTTTAAGAAGCTGGCAATTTATTTCCCATTGTCATAACATGGCTGATGCAGCTCTATTCTTACAGAATAACTTCAATATTCAGGAGGAAGCAATGCTTACGAGCAAGCCAACACTCTTCCTCTGTGTGCTGAAAGGATGGACGTGTGTGATCCTTTTCATGGAGCTTCCCAGGGACTTCTTACATCTTATTGCCCATAAATGGCTTGCTTACTCAACTGGAGAAATAATTTATAAAAAATAAAATAACAATAACAATAACAACACCAAAGAATCAGAATGGGGTTGTCATGATCGGTTCACACAAAGTGTGTTCATCTATGCCTGAACATGAATCAGTTTTGTTAACCTAGAAGTGGGATGTGATAATAGGCTTAGGCAGCCACACTGTCTACATTCTGGCATAATAAAGCAATGTGCACAGAAGCCCTGGGAGGCATCATCTGTGGGATCCTTGCTTCAGTTACGGTTGTGAATATGAAACTCTTACCTGATCCTGCAGTGTCTGCAAAATGTTTTGAGTCAACAGTTAAACCTTAGATGATGGAAATTGCAAATTATTATTTCTTAACTTTATTGAGTCATAATTGATATATAAAATTATGTTTTGTATATTAAATTACACATTATATATAATATGCAATGCTATAATGTATTATATCTATTTAATGTTAACATACATATCAATTATATAATATATTAACTGTATAGTATGTAATGTTACATATAATACTAATTATATAATATATCATATCATGTATAATATATGTAATCTGATATGCATATTACATCTGCAATTCATGAGACTAGAGTATGCAACTATAGCTGTACATGTGGCTTTGATATATTTTATGAAGTGATGGATGAGTTAACTTTTCTATCCCCTCACACAGTTACCCACACCAATGGTAAGAGTGCATAAGATCTACCCGCTAGCCAACTTAAAATCTGCATTAGTTGTTGTCTTATTTATTTTTCCATTGGTGAGAAGAGATCATGAACAAACCAATTTATAAAAGAAAGCATTTATTTTGGGAGCTTGTGGTTTCAGAGGGCCATAGAATCTATAACCATAATTGAGGTCGAGGAAACATGGTAGCAGGCAGGCAGGAATGGTGCTAGAGCAGCACCTGAGAGATTATATCTTATCTGCAAGTTGGAGGCCGAGAGAGAGAGAGAGAGAGAGAGAGAGAGAGAGAGAGAGAGAGAGAGAATGAACTATCTGGGAATGGCATGGGATTGGGATTTTAAAACCTCAAAGCCCATCCCCAATGACACACCTCCTTCAACCAACCACACCTCCTCATCCTTCCCAAACAGTTCCGTCAAGTAGTGACCCACCATTCAGACGCATTAGCCCGTGAGGGTCATTCTCATTCAAACCACCACATTCATTATTAAGTATAATCATTACGCTATATGTTAAAGCTAAGATTTGTTCATGCAAAAATTTGCATGCTTACACCAACATCTTCATCAACCCCATCCTCTTTCAACTTTCAGCTCTGCAGGCTGGCCTGGAAGTCATAGTGTAGCCCATTGCTGCTGTGAAGCTTGTGATCTATCAATCTCATTCTCATGGTGCTTGGGTTACAAGTATGCATTGACAATCATGCTCACAGATAGCTCCTCTACTTTAGGAGGGCAAACACTTTCCCACTGGGAGTGCTTCCATACTCCCTTAAACATTTGTTTGTCAACACTTACCTTATGTTCCTGTCTAGACTCTTGTGAATAACTTTCTAGTGAACCCAGGTGTGCAGCCATCTTTAAGCCATGTTGACGTCATTTCCTTTTAATATACATGCAGGAAAGAGATCCTCACTTGTAGCTCCATTTGTGACTTTGGAGAGGCCGCCATGCTGTTATCTGTCATAGCCATACATATTTATATTCTCACAAACAACATTCAAGGGTTCCTTATCTCCACCTCCAAGAAAGTTGTTATCATTTGGCTTTTTGAGAACAGTTATTTCACCAGTTAAAAGGGTAGATTCTACTGTGGTTTCGATTTCATATCCCTGACTGTTAATAATATTTCTATGAGTCTGTTGATCAATGGTATGCCTTTATGGGAAAAATGTTTATTCAGGCATTTTTGGGCCATTTATATCATATTATTTTAGTTTTTGTTATTGAACTGAGTTTCAAATATTTCAAATATTACTCCTCACTGCATGTGTGGTTTCTAAATATTTTATCCTCTTCTCTAGGCTTCTCTTTTATTTTGCTGGTTTTGTCCTTTACTTTATAGAAACATGTTAGTTTGATACAATCACTCATGTTTAATTTTTTTTTTCAGTTACTGCAGCACTTTTATTTTTCTTTACACAATGATGTGTTGCTGGGGCCTAATGTCCTCACTGAACAGTAGAAAACCAAAATTTGTCATTTCTTAAAGAATTGAGTACAAAAAACTTTACATAAATTAAAAGGATGAATACATTTACAGGTGTCTGATGCAAACGTTCCCAACTCAAGGCAAGTAACAACCCACGGAGGTCGGGAGGGAAAAAAACCAGAACGGAAGCTGGGTCCTAAGGCTCGGACTTTCCCACCCTGTTAGACTGGCAAGAAGGACTGGGAACTGGTCTAGGAACCATTGCCAGCCTCGGGAAATCCTGGAAGTCTGCTGTCGGTTAACACCCTGCACAGATCACTTCGTGGTGCTCACAGAGATCCACCAGGCTGGGGACTTCTCTCCCACAGCGTGCTCTCCCCAGCCACCAAAGTGACCAAGCCACATGAACAAAGGACTAAATCAAGATATGCACAGGGTATTAAACATGTACCAAGGGAACAGCTTACTTGAACACAAGGTCAAAAATCAGCAACAAGTTCTACGATCCAGTGCTGATATCGGATACAAGCTTCAAGGACAAATTTCTTTTCAAAGGCTTATTCCAGTTTCATGAGGCTAGCATGAGGTGTGTACATTTGCCAGGGCAAATCGATACTTCAGAATCAGCTCATGCAGCAGATGCCTGGCACCTGCTCAGTCCATCTAGAAGTATTTGCGGTGGACGATGGAGGGGCCCAACTCATCGTTCTCCTGCTTGCTGATCCACATCTGCTGGAAGGTGGACAGTGAAGCCAGGATGGAGCCTCCAATCCAGACTGAATACTTGCGCTCAGGGGGAGCAATGATCTTAATCTTCATTGTGCTGGGTGCTAGGGCTGTGATCTCCTTCTGAATCCTGTCAGCAATGCCTGGATACATGGTGGTACCACCAGGCAGCACTGTATTGGCATACAGGTCTTTGCGGATATCCACATCACACTTCATGATGGAGTTGAAGGTGGTCTCATGGATGCCACAGGACTCCATGCCCAAGAAGGAAGGCTGGAAGAGTGCCTCCGGACACCGGAACCGCTCATTGCCGATGGTGATCACCTGCCCATCAGGCAGCTCATAACTCTTTTCCAAAGAGGAGGATGATGCAGCAGTAGCCATTTCTTGCTCAAAATCCAGGGCAACATAGCACAGCTTCTCCTTTATGTCACGAACAATTTCCATCTCAGCAGTGGTGGTAAAGCTGTAGTCCCGTTCACTCAGGATCTTCATGAGGTAGTCTGTCAGGTCCCGGCCAGCCAGGTCCAGACGCAAGATGGCGTGGGGAAGGGCGTAGCCCTCATAGATGGGCACTGTGTGTGTGACCCCGTCACCAGAGTACATGAAAAAAGAAAAATTGGCTCACACTCCGCCGCCAGCTCACATCGCACTTCTTCTCCCCGCTCTGTAGTCCCGTCCTTCGCCGAACGCTACGGAAGAAGAAATCGCCGCCGCACTCGTCATTGACAATGGCTCCGGTATGTGCAAAGCTGGCTTTGCTGGCGACGACGCCCCCAGGGCCGTGTTCCCTTCCATCGTAGGATGCCCCCGACACCAGGGCGTCATGGTGGGCATGGGCCAGAAGGATTCAATGCCAGTGGTACACCCAGATGCATACAAGGACAGCACTGCCTGAATGGCCACGTACATGGCTGGGGTATTGAAGGTTTCAAACATTATCTGCGTCATCTTCTCTCTGTTAGCTTTGGGGTTCGGGGAACCTCGGTCAGAAGCACCGGGTGCTCCTCAGGGGCCACACGAAGCTCAATGTAGAAGGTGTGGTACCAGATCTTCTCCATGTCATCCCAGTTGGTGACAATGCCGTGCTCGATCCGGTACTTCAGGGTGAGGATACCCCTCCACGTAGGAATCCTTCTGGCCCATGCCCTCCATGACGCCCTGGTGTCGGGGACGTCCTACGATGGAAGGGAACAAGGCCCTGAGGGCGTCGTCACCAGCAAAGCCAGCTTTGCACATGCCAGAGCCATTGTCAATGACGAACGAGTGCGGCGGCGACTTCTTCTTCCATTGGGTTCGGTGAAGGACAGGACGACAGAGCGGCGAGAAGAAGCACGGTGTATGAGCTAATTTTTTTTTTTTAATGTACCTTTACTATCATGTCCAGAGAGTCATAGCCAAGACCAACAGCATGTGAATTTCCCCGTTATTTTACTTCTAGATATTTCATGATTTCCAGTCTTCAATTTACATTTTTAGTGAACATTCGTTATTTTTTGCATATAGTATGAACATTCAATTTCTTTGTGTACAATATATGTATCCAACTTTCCAATATTATATATGGGATGAGGACACATATATTTCTTGTAAAGAACTATGGTGACCAGTGAGTCATCTACTCAGGTTTTCTGTCTATTTTCCCCCATTTCTGCAGAAAGGGGAGTAGGGGTTATTGGAATTTCTATAGGAATTTCATTAAATTTGTGGATTATTGTGGACAATTTGGTCAACTGACTGTGAATTCTTCATACTCTTGGAGCTAATAGGTTGTAAAGCCTCTTCATAACTAAGCTTACTTCAACTTTTAAATCAATAACTGAAGGTTAATGCTCCCGGGTCTTTTAATTTGGGTAAAGCATGGTCTAATTCACTGGAATCCAGTGTGTATTAGTGATGGAGTATCTACTTAAAGTGTCCTTGTCATCATTCAGGCAGTATTTCATTTTGACTCTATTGCATTCCTCTACCAACAGGTATCTAAGCCATTTGCTCCAGCAATTTCAAAAACTAATTGAAAACTTTCTTACTTCATGGTATGCCAGTTAATGAAGAAAAATAGGGCTTGCCTCTAAATTATTTCAGTCTAGCTGAAATCAAAATGGCATAAACTTGTGACCAATTTTCCAAGCTATGTGAAGAATCACAGCACTGGGTATGATTCAGACACCATAAGTCATTGCAGCAATGCCAGTGGCATTCTTGTCATATAATACATAACCTTGCCATACAAACCTCCTCAAAAAATAATAGACAGCATTTCCCTATAGAGCTATGCTTACTTTCTTGGCGAGTGTGCATGTTATGAATGATTGTCTTAGGTATTTAAACATGTATCAAGGTATATCTGGTTAGAAGTTCAAGAACACTTTAAAATCTTTAGCGATATTTCTTTCAAGAGACATAATTGGTTCCTTGTGTTGACCTGTTCTAGGTTCTTCCTAGGTTTTCCAATAGAATGTAGTGGGTAAAGAAACATTGAAGACCCCTGGTTTAAATACACCCATTTGCCATGTGTTATCTCTATGACCATAGTAGGGGTGCTAAATTTTCTGCACATTTATTTTGCCATTTTAAGGACATGGACATTAACAATGGTAGACTAGATATACCCAAATGGAGGAATAACTTTAAAAGGCAGGGAGATAGTTTAGGGAGAACAAGTCCTGCCTCAGAATGTATATTCTTAATGAAGTCTTGTCCCTTGGTCAGGGTTTAAGGTCTTATATGTATTCAGTGATTGGCAGCATTCAGCTCTGGTAACCCATATTTCAATGCAACGTTAGTCATGTAAACTATATTAAAATGAAGCCACACATAAAGGAAAATATCTGTAGATGCTGAAGGATATATTAGTGTGATCAATGGTAACTTTAAAATGATTTTTCGATAGCTTTGACATGCAGAACATGGAGTATCCTACCTTGACTTTAAGCTTTGGAAATTCTCTTTTAATTATTACAAAGTCCTCATGTCAACCATTGGTCACATTATAGAGACATTATAGGCATATAAGATTGCTAAAACCATCAAATCATAGGGGTGGGAGATGGAGGGATGGCTCATTGATTATGTAAGTAAGTACTGCTCTTTTAGAGGATACAAATTTTGTTCCCTGAACACCTGTTGGGTGCCTCACAACCACATTTACATAAATAAAAATAAAAACAAACCTTTCCAAAAACAGTTAGGGGCTTGTTTCTAGCTACTAACTACCATAGAGTATCAAGGTTGAAATTCCCTTTATTTAGGTTCACCTCAATTCCGCATCAACTAATACTACAAAGAAGTAGATTACCATCTGTTTTTTGCGTGTATGTTTGCATGCTGACTTCTTCACTGACTCCCTGTTCAATTATCTTCACTGACTGTCTAGAGTCTAACAGGTAAGAGCACCAATGGGGAGAGAATTCTGGATCTTTGGAAAATTTGAATGTTTTCAAATTGTCTTCATATGACACACTTAGACAAAATTCTACCTCCTTACTAACCTATTAATTTCATTCTTTTTATAAGGTTTTGTTGAGCCTTTCTTAGCAGCTCTTACACCTACCTCTTATCACACTCCATCCCATAGATTTATTCATTGGTTATCTGGGCATCTGTACATATGGCTATTGACATAAAGAATTAAGTGGATGACAAGCTGATGTTTTGAGGTAGGTTCAAAATGAAGAATCTAAAAACAAGTAAAAGATGAGACAATGCCTACTTTAACAACTGCTATGTCAAATGTACACACACACACATACACACACACACACACACACTTCTGTTATTGTGTGCCTCTTAAATGTCTGCACAAATTTACATATTCATAGATAGCTATTAAAACTGTTGGGAGGTGATGGGAATTTCAAGAGGTGTGGCTTGGTAGCTGTAATTGAGGTCATTGGGAGTGTGATTTCAGTTGCATATTGGAACTTTCTCTCTTTTAGATTCTTGGCAACCCTGAGGAGAACAGTGTCCTTCACCATATGTTCTTCTACCGTGAAGTACCACCTTCAGGTAGGCCCAATGCAGACTTGGCCAACTGAAGACTAATACCTCTGAATCATGAACCAAAATAAACATTTCATTTTTTAAAGTTGCTCAAATATTTTACAGTAGCAATAGGCAGCTATCTAACATACTCACAACCCTAAAGCACACTGAAGCAACCTGCAGACAGTAACTCTGAGAATTATTTCCTGATTAGAACCAGAGGCTGGCTCCTCAGCAGGATAAAATCAAGCTCACTTGATGGGGTGGCAAAAATGGAGGTTGTTGCTGTTTTTTTTTTTTTTAAACTCACCTTTGTGCTTCGAGAGAATGCATGTGCTTTGGTCATAAATGTGTCACAAAAGGTTGAACCTTAGTTTAGTGAATAAGTTATTAAATTTTATCATCAAGAACATTAGCACAGCCCTTTATGTCTGAAAGAACCAGGAAAACTACTTAAAGGTGGATTTATTTTTTTTTTTAAAAAAACTACTACGAGTAGGCACTGTTTTTATTAGTAAACGATAAATATGCAATATAGCATGCTAATTAACTTGGTTTAGCCATTCCTCAAGTTATCTGTATATGAAAACATCACTTCAAATGTCACAGACAAATGCACACAATTCATTAGTAATAGATAATCACTTCAAGTTTGCAAGCTGTGCTGACCTGACCTGTTATGCACAATCATCTCACACAGGAAGAAACCGACTGACTGCTGAGCTCTATGTTCAACAGATCATGTAGATTTTCGGAGTGAAGAACTGCGGAGTTTTAGTCTTAAAGGTTGTGGTTTACAAACTTTAAATTTAATGGCTAGACTGTAGTTCAAAATACTCACTGGATATTCATAAGGTCACAGGTTCAATTCCCAGTGATAAATTTTTTAAGATTACAGAAAAATTGTTAAAGCTGCATTTTAAAATACAGTAGTAGTAATTTTAAGTGTGCTTGCAAAGTGATGAGGACAATGGAAATATTGAGTGCAAATTTAGCTTTCCACAGTAAGTGGAAGGTTGCAGAGTCTTTATTGCTTTTGTGATTGCAATATTCTTTGAAGAGTTACCTTTTGCCAGAAGAATGCATCCTGAGTGCACAGAGCAAATGAATATTTATGAAGATTACATCTCAAAGAACGTATTATAAAATTATACATCTGAACCACACTTGCAAACTAATAAAGACATGATCTACAGCTTTAGTTTTTGTTTTAGAAGCAACCCTAGACACGGGTCAGCTCCTCAACTCTGACTCAGCTAGAAATGCCTATCATTTCTGTGACTGCACTTAACACCTTGCAAGGACTCTCCAAGGGCATGTGTGCTTGGTAGCTGGCCAGGGACTTCGGTGTCCTGGGGGAGGAAATCGATTACCACTCTGAGATTTCCACATAGCTGCTGTCCAAACCACAGCAAAGATGATAAACTGTGTGTGAGGCAGAACTCCTGCTGATTGCCTGGGACACCATCAGAATCTATTTCCAAATATTCCAGAAGAGACTGTGTTGAATCTTCTGGCTTCTGGGGTATCAGACTGACTGAGAAACCTGTTTTGTATTATGGTGGGGAAGTGTGTGTGTGTGTGTGTGTGTGTGTGTGTGTGTGTACATATACTGTTTAACTATTCCTTGAATTTAATGCAACACAGATTTGGTTTGTCTAGAATGGCTGTTAGGCATTATAATTACAATTTGCTCCCAGCGTCAGTGACAGACAGTGAAGCTGGCTTCCAGACCACAGAAGCAGGGAGCAAAGGGGATAAGCTCGGAGATACATGTGTGCACACTTGTTTGCACACACATACACATCATCCATTGGTTCATTTGCAATTCATGATACTGTGAGACTAGGAGGATTTTCCTCCTCAGAGGCAACATCCGTTCTTTGACAAACTCATAAATCATTTTATTTCTTTTCTATAAAGCAAAACCCATTTTTATGGCCAGTATGAACTTCAAATCTGTTCATTTGGCAAATGCATCTCATGCTGAACTAAAGATGTGTCAAGCTTGACAGGAAGTCCACATTCCTGCATGGACATGCTCCATAAGGCCTTTCCAGAGGCCCGCCATTTTGGTTAATGCCCTCATGCAGAGTCTTGTGCCAGACTGCTGCATTCAGAATTTTTGTTTATCTCCTGAATCCTTGCCAGTATAGTCCTTTCACCACTTTGTGGGGCTTTGACGTTTCACCCAAGGCTTAAATGTGATAGTAGATTCTGGAAAGGATCCAAATGGGGAAGGAGAAATGAAGCAGAAGATCTTAGCCAATGAAGAGACGCTCAGGCACCATGTGTTAACTCTGGGGTTTTCACTGCTTTCTCTTAGAAACTATAACCCCAGGCTGAGTGTATATTGCTGGGCTGAAGGCTCTGAATTATTCAGCACCTCATGTCTCATGGGAGGGGTGAAGAGGGGGAATTTTTGCTCACTATTCTTTCATGTGTGCTCCATGGTTTTCCATGGCTGACTTTTCATCCTTTATGTTTCAACTTGTTTAACTCTATTGTATTTGGTACTTTTATTAATTTTAAAAATAAAGAAACTGGGCAAAGACTTGAAATTGCTTGTGTGCTGTCTAATAAACAGAGGAGTTGTGATTAAGTCCACTGATCTAAACTCAGAGCCTGTATTCTAAGTTAATTTTATACCTCTTAGTGCTTTGCTCTAAGAAGGGTCTTAGATTAATGCAGAAAGAAACTTGGTTCTTGGTAACCAATGACAGAACGGAAATGCCCTTGGGGTGGGGCTTAGTAGAGTCACCTTAAGATTCCGTAAGGTACTAATTCTCTAGGTGAGTGTTGGAGGAGTACCAGAAGAATAGAAGACATTTAGCACAAAGGAATAGAAAGCCTGGAAGAGTGGCTTTGTCTTGGTAAAATAGCAATAACTATAGAAAACATAACTGCTTAACTTTAGCATTACTGGGGGGTGTTTGTCATGAATAGAGCAATAGAGGTAGAGAATCTGGTACGAATATATGTAAGATGATATCTGTTGTCCTTTCTGTAGCTGTGAAAAAACACTCTGACCAGAAGTAAATGGTTAGGGAAGGGATGGGTTTGTTTCCACTTACAGGTTACTGTCCATCATGGAAGAAAGTCAGTATAGGAATTCAGGCAGGAACTTGAAGCAGAAACTATAAAGGAATGCAGCTTCCTGGCTCATTCGGTCTTATGTTTAGCTGGTTTTCTTTTACAACCCAGAGATACTTGCCTAAGGAATGGTGCCACCCACAGTGGGCTTGACCCTCACACATGAGTTGACAATCAACACAATCCCCACACTGACATCTCCAAAAGCTAATTTCATCTAGGCAGTTCTTTATTTGAGACTCCTTTCTCAGGAGAATCTAGGTTGCGCCAAGTTGACAGTCAAAACTAACTAGGATGCTACGTTTTCTTGCCTACAACTCAGGATACCGAGTGATGGTAGGCAGCCACTGGTCAAACTTACCTTTTAGGAATTTCATTTTGGCTGTCATGTGGAATGTAGCTTGAAATCGGGAAAGGCTAGGAAAGCCCATTAGGAATGTTTTTGTATGATTCCTGGGAAAAATACGATATCAGGTGGTGTAATATCTGAAATGCCCCCTTTCAATTCCCAAGACTCTAGATAAGCCAAGGAATCAATGAAAGAGATTAAAGTGAGACACCTGAAAGTGCAAGCCAGAATGTTTGCTTAAAGGTTACCTGGAGGGGGTCATCGACTCCTTTTCGTGAGTACTTAACTATGTACTTGAGCAGGCTAGTGTTGTCTGAAGGAGAACCTGCTCCCTACCTGCATAACAGTGAGCAGTTTCTTGGAATGCTGGCTGTGCATTCCAAGCTGGAAAACCAATGGTATCACTGCTTAGGTAGTCTAACTTATGAATCCCCTCTACCTGTGGTAAGCTTTGCAATAACTGAGTACTATGCAGAGGATTAAAGGTTTCCATTCCACCTAGACCTTAGCAGTGTGATAGAGTGGATAACCACGATTGGGCACCATGGTAGAGAGCTGTTACTGGTATCGCCTGGAACTTTCTGGGGGTAAATACAGAGATAGGTGCTATTTGCATGGACTTTGTAGTTAGTGTAGTTAGTGTAAGAGTTAGTTCTGCTACCACTGGATGTTTGACCTTGTTGGTAACTTTGTTTCCCTGTGGGCTTCCCTCTTACCTCATGTTCTGCCTCGGGTGTTTCATCTACCCTTTGGTGATCTAGCCAATGTTTGAATGCAGCTGGGCTGTGGGGCAGTACAGTATTAGATACAGCATGAAGGAGGTACTGTGAGCCCTAAGCAAGATGGCCATAGGGAAGCCTGGGTTTGACTCATGAAGAGTTAGAAGATAGGTCAATAAGACCTGGCTTGGGGAAATAGGGAATGCAAAAGATGAGTTTAGGTCTACTCTCAAGTTTCTGACTCATGTTCCTGGATGGATAAAAGTGTCACTCTTGAAAAATTGAGCCAGGTACAATGAAGAATGTAAAAATCACCTTCTTTGAGTATATAACTGAACTTGATGTCTAAATAATCTAACCACAACCTGGCACATAGGGTTCTGGAGAAATTACAAATGTGGGGAAGTGATTTGGATTCATAGCCTGGTGGGAATTTGTTAAGGCTGATACTTCAGGGAGATAGGAAGAGGGAAAGTACATCCTTGGGCAGAGATGCTGCAAGGACATCTGTGCAGAATACACTTGAATCCTGAAGCAGGCAGAACACCTAGGAACAGGAGGTCACCTCCATAGCCAGAACCACCCACAACGTATGTGAATCACAGATCAACTTTTTATTGGCAAACAAGAGCTACTGCCCAAAGAATCTGTGACATTCTTATGAACTTATCACCTTGGGTAGTATCCACTTTTCCATTTTTCTGAATGTTGTATTTTTCACTCAATGAAAGAGAGCATCAAAATACTGAAGGAAGGAATGTGCAATATGCTTTTCTTAGGACAATCCACAGCTCTAGGGATTTATTTTAAATGACACCAAGTTTCGAATGCAGCAGTTTATTTTGTTTTCATAAATCAAGCCTCATGTTTCTACTGTAGCAACTTTAAAAATGGATCAACTCTTAATTCTAACACTACATCATTATGGAATAGGAAAGAGGCAAAGGAGATTTTTCCTTTTTACTGTCAACCATTCAAAGGCTTGGTTTATGTAATTATTTTCTATCTAGGTTTCTTTGTAGCAGCCTTTCTCCTCCACAATGAGATTTAATGGCACTGGATGAATGCTTGCCATCTGCCTAGAGGTATTTGAGGCACGTTGATGGGCAATGTTCTCTGTAAGCCTCATAACATGGCCAGAGTGAGTTCATAAGACTTTGGTCCATTGTACGGATTAAAAAATTAAGGCTTTAAGAGGTGAAGAGATTGGGTTTCTTGAGCCAATTAGAGGACAAGTACTTGAACACATGTGCACACAAGCACACATATTAAATTCCAAGTCTAACTGTTTTTTCTGTTAATACAATGGTTCTGTTTTTAATACTAAAATATGGTTCACATCTTGGTGAGTATTCAAGTGGAATAAATCTTTACTCTTTAACTCCTGAGCCTCCCAACTTGGCTGAACAAGCAGAAAAGAAATCTACAAATGAAATTATGACCTTTCTAAAAAGTTCATTTCTAGATCATGTGCACAGATGGTGTAACCTCCACATTTCATCTCACGGTAGCTGGTGACTAGCAGAGACTTTGGATTTCTAGCCTGAACAATCAGTGATGGTGCTCAGCAGCTTTTAAAAAATATTCTCAATATTTACATATTATCTTTGAGGCTTAGAAGCAAGCCATCTGGACACTAGTTTTTTTCAGGGAGGTAGGCATTTGTTCCTGCAAAAGCAGGCCTTGGCTCACAGGGTTTGAGTGCCTTTAGTATTTAAAGCATCCCTGCATTTAGCTCACAAAAGAACAAATCATTATTGCTTATTGTCCTTCCTTATATTCATATTCTAGTAGACAGTAGATACAAATATGGGAAGGAAATGAATGAATGACAAAACATAGAAGTGAGATTGCCACATGACTACTACAATAACAAGTTCTATACAATGAAAGTTTTGACAAACACAGTTGTCTTTAGAAAACTCTAGGGAGGATTTGGCTCCTGGGCTAAATCATCCATTACTGGTAGATGACTTGTTCTAAGCTAGTTCTCTCTTAGATATGGGAGGCATTAAAATGCACAAAATAGAAATGTCTCTGTTGGTACTCACAAAAATATCAGGCAAGTCACTCTGCATGCCCACTAAGTGGCACACAGTAGCAATTCCTATAGCCTCACAGAAGAGTCCCTGAAGAGGCTATCAAGTCTGTGTTGGAAGTTCCCTTCTGTAAATTGCTCCTTAGGGCATAATTACTGGTGGAGAATCTCTGCTGAAAGAACTAGTAGGTGGAGAAGGTAAAGGAGATAGAATTGAAAGATGTGTCTGGAAAACACATCCCCAGCAGATGCTTGAAATAAATTCTGCATAGTATAAGCCAGCTATCTATCTATCTATCTATCTATCTATCTATCTATCTATCTATCTATCTATCTATCTATCTATATTCATGCACACACACACACAAAATCTTTTCTTGTCAGATCTGAGTCTATCTATCTATCTATCTATCTATCTATCTATCTATCTATCTATCTAATTAATCTTTTCTTGTCAGATCTGGGTCTCTAGCATCATAACCTTGTGCTTTGTAACTTTTATTATTTTTGTAACTTCAGCAATGGAGGGTTTGTCTTTGCTTACAGTTTACAGAGATATAGTCCATGATGACAAAGAAGACATGGTGGCAGGAATATGAGGCAGATGGTCACATTGTATACATAAACAAGAAGCAGATAGAGGATCAAAAATGGACCTGAACTATTAAATGTGAAAGTCTATTCTTCAGTGATTCACTTCCAGCAAGGCTCTACCTCCTAAAAGTTCTATAACATTCCATAACAGCATGTTCTAGACATTCTATAACATTCCAAAACAGCACCATTAAGTGTGAAATAAGCATTCAAGCATGTGAAGTCCTACATAGGATATCTCAAATTGAAACCATAACAGGGACACTCCCTAGCAAGATATGTAAGAAGACAAGCTCTGCTGCATCATAATAACTGATTTGATAACCACTACAGTTATAAAACCAATAACAAGTAGTATCAAATTGTCAACTTAACACTAGAATCACCTGAGAATTATCTAGATCAAATTGGTTTGTGGGTATAGCTGTGGGAATTATCTTATGTTACTGAAGGTGAGAAGACCTGCTCACTAAGGGTGGCACCATTCCTTAGGACTCTATAAGAACGGAGAAAAAAATAGACCCAACATATCTACATTTATTTCTCTCTTTTCTTAATTATGTGATATAACTTCCTCAGACTCTGGTGTGATTTCCCTGCTATGATGGACTATATATAATGTGGACCAATGAGCTAAAACAAATGCTTTCTTCCCTAAATCACTTGTGCCATGATATTATCCGAGCAAGAGGAAATAAAACTAAGACAGAAAGGTACCATCTACAGCTGAGATATCTTGGGAAAATGGCTGATCCATCTTCTGGGTATAAGGTGAAGCTGATGCAATTAAAAATGTATGAGTTCTTTATATTTGGATCTTTATCCTTAATATTTGGGATTGTGTATGATCCTTGCTGAAACTATAAAAGGAAAATGAGTCTGTGGTCAAGAAGGACCAATGGATTAGGAAGCAGAGCCCTTAGGATCATTTTAGAAGCTGGCTATTGTTGTATATACTTGTGGTAGCTGAGCTCCTTGGTTGCTCTGTGTTTAAAATGGGGATAACACGCCTGATGCTCTGCTTTTGTGAGAATTAAACAAGACGGACTACATTAAGCCTATGCCATCTCCACACTGCCTGTGTGGATCTTGGCCTGAGTTAATTTATTCTGGATGATCCATCATTTGCTAACATAATTTACTTACAATAGTTCAGAAAGTATCTCCTTTCCTTGAATTATGTGCAGAGGGAGAAGCAAGGTGGACACCTTTTCTTAACTATGAATTCAAGGAAGCCTTCACAGGGGACTTTTCATTGTTGGAGTCTTTAGCTCTTCTCCTCTGACATTTTCACATTAATGAGGCTCCCAGAGGGGTGATATAATTGATAGAACACTCCTGCAAGCCTGCTCTGTGCTCTGCTTTCACCAGAGGTGCAGAGATTTATCTTCTCAGTGTCAGAAAGCTCAGAGTAGACCCAAACTGAACTCTGCCTTGAACTGAAGAAGTTTCCTTTGAAGAAGTAAGCCTGCTGCGGAGGCTGACTCCAGATCATGGGACTGGCCTGATGAATGAGCTGGAAATGCAGCCTTGGCCTTTCGGATGCCTGAATGCCATTGGGAGGGAAAAAATGGGAAGGAGATTGAAAGTTCTAAACAAGTGCTATGGGTGAGCCATCCTGCAATCATGGACTCTGCATTTCAGCGAAATCACAGATTGTACTGTGGAAGACTGTGGGCTACAGAGTCAGCCAGAACGGGCTGACTGCACTTCCAGCCATGTCTCTCTCTAACGTAAGGAGGCCCGGAGCAGAAAATATCTTGAAGACTCCTAATGATGTCCAACATGAAATCAAGTAATAACCACTGTATCAGAAGGTTGCATAGATGCCAGGGACCACAGCAAAGGCTCTTAATAAACTCTAATTCCCTTAGAGCTTGCTTTCAAGATGCTGGTGGTAAAGAATTAACAACTGAGTCTCCAAAGGGGGCCAGGGGAGCCCTGACTTGCTGTCTTTGCCTGTGTGTCTGTGTTGTAAAATCTACTTTGGTGCTGACATCCAGTACTTAACCGGAACTAATTGAATGCGAGACAGGAAGAGCTGTGACCGAGGCTGAGGAGTCCTTGGTGTCGCCTTTACCTTTGCTCCATCTTCTCTTCCTCTTATGCTTGTTTATGCTCTTTGGTGGCAGCACCTATAACTAATGAATAACAAAACAAGTTAAATGTACACTTGTTGTGTCCTGTCCCTCAGGCAATGAGTGAATGGACTACATCCTCTCCAGGTTAAGGCTTAGTAATCAAGGATTATCCTGGTCTAAAGAAATGGAAACTCCTTTTCCTTTCTCTGGAAGGAAGCAACCTTAATTCAGAACACAGGTCTTGGCCTGAGGATTAGCATAATGGACTTAACAGCCCTCTACTGCCATGGTTCATGCCTGAATGCCGTTGAATGGGAAAAAAATGGAATGGAGGCAGAAGATGCTAAACAAATGCTGTGTGTGAGCTATCTCAGCAAAATCCTAGACTGTACCTGAAAGACTGGGGCACTACAGAGTCAGCCAGAACAATGTGACTGAATTTCCCTTGAGTAGGACATGAATAGCTTCTAAACATTATTTGGTAGCCTTGCCTTGTGCCCTGCTCGAAGGTTTGCCTGGAGAGGCTGCCTTATTCCCAAGGTAAACAAAACAAACAGAGAGTCACACAAAAGAATTCTGTGATGCCCACAGGTGGCTCTTCTCGGACAGACGTGGTAAAAAGGAACGAAGAATGTTATGGTCCCCGTTGTGTTTGAAGTTTAAGTTGTAGTGAAATCATGGACATATGAAGACGGAGATGTGAGGAAAGATGAATGACATTGTCTTGGTCATTACATTTGCCTAGGAGTCAGTCATTGGATGGAACTCTGAGATAATTGCTACCTAAATGGACAATTCTGTATGGGACAGATTATAAACCACTTTTAGAAATGTTATCTCATTTAGATCTCATTGCATAAAGTCAGAAGCATTATGATCAGATTTTAGAGATTCAAAAAGTGGCTCAGCAAAGCTAATAACAGAAGGCAGCGGCTGGGCCTGATTGCAGGCTTGAGGCTATATAGGGCATTGGCTCTGAAAATAGTCTTATCTTGGTTCTGAGCTGTTAGTTCATCCTTCTAGATAACATGCACCGACTATGTTTTTCCTCCTGAACCACAGAATATAGCATACAATTTAAATGTCAATGATTTATGACTGGTGATGTATCTGGGATGTTTCGGAGGCACTATGGAAAGTTAATTCACCACAGTGAACAATTTCAAGCAGTTACAGGAAAATGTACACAATCTATGACCAGATGCTCCCCTAAAGCCTATCAGTGAAATAGAGTGGCCAGGACCCATTCAGGACTGTACTCAATGACATTTTCCTGCTGGAGCCTCTACGGTTTCATCCTAGTCATTGGTACACAGTATCCAACTCCCTTTTATGAAAAATGAGATGAACACATTGTGCTCTTGGAAAACGACTCAGAGCTGGAGATGACTCAGTGGATAAAGAGTGCTTGTTCTACAAGTTTGAGGGCTGGAGTTCAGATCCCCAGAGCCCACTTAAAAGCTAAGTATTAGTGGCAGTTCATTGTAACCCTAGTGGTCAGGATGTAGAGACAGGATCCCCAGGGCAAGCAGGCTGGAAAGACTAGCTGAATAAGTGAGCTTCATACTCAGTAAGAAATCCCTAATCAGGAGAGACAGATCAAGGAATTCACCTTAGGTCAACTTCTGACCTACACACACATACACACACACACACAGACACACACACACACATACATACATACACATACACACACACATACCTTGTGTACTTGCACATGTACATATGTGTGTCAATACTTACACACACACAAATATGTAGATATGAAATAAAGCAATTAAAAAGAGAGTGCTTTGGGTTATACATCCTCACCTGATGCTCTATAGTCTTTGTTACTGTAAGCCTCCACAACCCTGAACCGCAAATTCTCCATCTATACAGTGACATCTACCCAAATCCATGTCCAGAAGCATAGCAAACACTCAAAAACAGTAGCAACATCTAGAGGGCTCACATCTAGAATGTGGCTGCCCAGGCATCAGGAGGCACAGCCTGGCTGTAACCCAGTGCATACACTATTAGGGTATGAGTCACTCATGGTAGGGATAGAAAAATAGCAAACAAAAGACTGAGATGTGTCTCAGCAGTGGTGGCACATGCCTTTAATCCCAGCACTTGGGAGGCAGAGGCAGGCGGATTTCTGAGTTCAAGGCCAGCATGGTTTACAGAGTGAGTTCCAGGAGAGCCCTGTCTCAAAAAACCAAAAAAAGAAAAAAGAAAAAAAAAAAGACTGAGATACTGAGATGTGGAAGAGGGTATATGTGAGGAGGATCTTGTAAGTCTTTTTTTTTTTAATTTTTTTATTAGATATTTTCTTTATTTACATGTAAATTTCTCCTTTCCCAGTTTCCCCTCCAAACAAACAAACCAACAAAACCAACAAGGACAAACCCCTGTTGCCTCCTCCTTCCCCATGCCTGCCACCCCACCCTCTCCCACTTATTGGCCCTGGCATCCCCCACCCTCAGAGCTCCCAGGGACCCAATCACCAACGAAGGACTATACATGGTAGGGCTGAATGTTTTGGCAGCATGTGTATAGTAGAGGATTGCAGATTCGATCATCAATAGGAGGAGAGGACCTCGGCCTTGTGAAGGTTTTGTAAGTCTTAATAAAGGAAAGCTCTTCAACTTGCGTGGCTAAGGAGGAGCAGGAATGTATAAGGAATGGGTGAATACAGGATGAAGATGACCCCCTCAGCAAGTAAGATCCATCAGGAGGCCCAGGATGAGTGCTGTGGCTGTGAGAAAAGAGAATAAGGTGCTAAAGAAAGCAGGTAAACAAGATAGCCAGGAATGGATGGTATTTGTCTCTCAAGATTTTATGTTCAGGAAGCTTGGTCACCAATGTGACCATACTGAGAGTTGGTAAGAGTGTAGCCTTGTGGGAATTAGTGGGTTTATCATCCTCAGAGGGGATTTAGGACCACCTCTTGGAGTGGGTTAGGTCTTCAGAACTGGATTAGTTACCAGGAGAGCAGGTTATGATAAAGGGAAGTCACTCTGTATGTCTGGTCCCTTCTGTATTGTTGATTGACACATACCATGTACCATACAATGTTATGTGATATACCATACAATGATACAGAGAGTAGGTACTCAGTAGATGCTGAAGAGATGGGCCACCTCATTTTAGACTTTCAGACTCCAATACTGTGCTCTAAATAAAAAAAAAAAAAAAAAGAAAATAGGCAGTTTCTAGGAATTTGTTTAGTCATACAGAGGAATTTCATAGTATACCATATATCCAGGATATATTTATTAATACAACTAGTTTTTTTTTATTAGCCCCAAAAACATTATATGAATTAGGGGGAAGCCAGACATGTGACGTCCCATTAAGTCTTGAAAAGGGAAAATTAGCAAGAAAAAAAAAAACCATTAACTTTTAGATGCAAAGATAGAGGCATTTCCTGCACAGCAAAGGGAATTGTGGAGGACAGCTGAGATGCATTCATTTCATTTCATTTCATTTCATTTCAGTCTTATTAGCATTTGTGTCTTTAAAAGCGATGAGTTTTTCTGAGTGTAAAAGAAAAGCTGTAGTCATCGAAGCTGATTTTTAAAAGCTCTTGGAATGACACTAAGTGTAAGAATACAAGGGAGCAAATCAGGCAAAGGAGAGATGGGATGGAGGAGTAAAATGAAAGACAGGAGACTCATACCTCTTTTTTGTGTGTGTGAGAGAAGAATCTTTGCTATTTCTATGTTAAGTGAGCAGTGGTTCCTCAGTTCTTCTGTTGTAATTCTATATGTCAGTTATCTCTTGCTCCATCCAGATTTTTAGTCTTAAACACCAGTCAGGATCCCACTGTCCTCCCTGCATACCCACTGTCTTTTTCCCTCAGTCGTTTTTCCTGTCCTCAGTCTTGTTTTCCATTTCTGAACTCTTCCTTGGCCTCTGAATGCACAGCCAGGAATTTGCACTGTTGATTTTAGCCTTCCTGCTCTAAAAGCAACTCCTCAGTCTGCAATTGCATTTTAATATCTCTGAGAAATTTCTCATTCTGTTGAGTTCTTGTTATTAAGTCTGATTTTTAAACCTGTCCAAGAAATAAGTGAAAGGGACCATCCCTTGAAGGGCCAACCCATCTACCTTGTTGCTGTGGACAACATTTGACTGGGTTATAATCATCTCCTTTGCCCTCTTTTGCATCATTGGCTTAGTTTTCCAGGAATTTTCCCTGAATTTAATTGACAGCACAAAGCAGACATGGTCCCTTTCCACTTATAATACATTTAGTCTGAGATACACATTTCCCTTTGTCTCTGTGGTGCGATATTACCCGTGGCAGTGACTGGGCTTTTATTTCATTAGGAAGGTTCTCAATTTACAATCATTCAACCTTGAAAATTGGTGAGTGGATGAACCCAGCTTCTCACTGACCCTGATCACAGGTGAGTAGCTGACCCTGCTGTCCCCTCCCTGTTCACCTGCTTTCTCATGTTGTAGGCTCCAGGAGGTTTTGTCACAGTTGTTCATTTCCATTTTCAATGGACTGATTAAGCAGCCAGAGGGGAGAAGAACAGGAGGGGAAGCCATGGGCTAAGTCACCATTGCTTACTCTCCATGTTTGCTTAAACCCTTGTCCCAAGGCTTGTGCTTTTGTATTTGAATTCTCGTTTGTCCTGTTCCTTGTTCAGATACAAAGGGGAGCTCTAAACAAACACTGGAGCCTTGTGATGAAAATTCACCCATAGAACCATTTCCCTATAAAAATATCATCTGTTTTCTCTCATTTGTGCTTCTGAGATTTAATAAAGGCATACAGCCATGCATGTATATGTGACACATAATTAGAAGCAAAATTATCTAGGAGAACAAAGGAGACTAAACCGAGGGTTGGGGAAAAGAAAGAGAGCATAGAAGGAAATTCAGGGATATGTATAGTATACAATATACACTCATGTGGCAACATCTTTATGAAATATAGTTCCATGTACAATGAATATATACTATGGAATTAAAAACAACACACACACATACTCATACACATAAAGAGAGAATGGTTGATAGTTTGTAGCATATGGGCCCAGCAGGATGAAAGAATGATCAAATAGAACACTTTTTATATAATTTATGATAACTTGCCCTAGTGATTGAAAAAATTCAACTCTGCTCCTGAACACAGCCTACTAGAAAGGTAGCTGGGCTGGAAGGGACCAACAGCTTCTTATGATGTTATGGTGGACATCCTGACCAATGAAGACATTCATATTTAGTGGTCGCTAGCTATAGTCATTGGATCCCCTTTATTGGACTATAGTTGTAAGTAGTTGACACTCCCTTAACCCTGGCTACCACTACAAGAAAGCCAAGCCCTATGTTATCTACTCCAGCTCTGGAAGTTCTGAGCCCCAAGAGATTTTTTTGGCTGTGGCTCAGAACCCAAAACTCTCCCAGCAGCAAGATTGAATGGAACATAACTACCAAACAGGCTAAGAGTTTTTAGAGGTTCCCAGAGAACTTTGCATGCCATGCAGACAAGACTGCTGGTTGAACATATACTTTACTTCTGCCGAATAAGCCTCCAATAGGGATTCTGCTTTGCCTACTCCAGTTTGTTACCATAGTACAAACACATATTGGGATCTAGCTGAGTAAAATCCAGGCGAGTGTGCTGTTAGTCTTGTTTTACAGTGTTACTCGCCTCGGATAAGGAAAGCTGCCCCTTGTTCAGATGAAGATAATTTAGAAAGTTGGACATGGTTCCTGTTGACAGTGTTAGCTTGGCGTTGGATGCCTTATCACACATCCAAGCTTTGGAAGATTGTTTTATGACTAACATTTGGGTTAAATCTATAAAGATTGTTTATCTCTGATAATACTTCCCTTCAAACAAAAGCAATATCAGCTGTATTTGCCCCCTGCCACGTTGCCTGCCCTGCAGTGAGGAGGATGGTGGGAGGAAGGAATGAGGAGGAGATACAGCGATACTGTCATTCCCTGAATCTTCCAGTACTGTTGCTAGAGGGGAAAAATATTGACATGACACAGAAGGTCTTTCCTTGGGGAGTCCGGTGAGTGAAAACTGATGGATATTCATCACCAAGTCCCTTTCCTTTGGGTATGTTATCATGTCACATTTCTGAAAATATAGAATGCACTCTGGATAATATTTTCACATATGCTGATGAATGCAGCTGCCAAGAAAAGCATGCTTTAAAGCAAGAATCCAGGGGATGCCGAGGCTGCCTCTCAACAGAATTTATGTGCTTTTGGTCTTTCTCCATTCCTTCAGTGATGCTCTAAGTTTTACCTTCTTCCCTTTGCTTTACCCTTCCATCTGATGACTGCCAATAACTGAAATATTAATTCTTAGCTTGTGATGATCAGAGATGACAGAGATAAAAACTTGCTCCATTTTGGATGAAACTTTGTTAAGGACAAATACCACACCAACTCCCATACACACACACTCAGAGAGGTAGAAAGGGAGAGGGAGGGATCCTACGAGGAAATGAGCCATTATGGCAATGTGTTGTGCTAGTTTGGTTTTCTGTTGCTCTGATAAACACCATGATCCAAAGCAAGTTTGAGGAGGAGGCGTGCCTTAATCTGGTTTATACTTCCAGGTCAAAACCTATCACTGACAGAAGTCAGGAAATAAACTCAGAAACTGATGCATAAACCATGGATGTATACTGTACATCCCACCCTCACCCGGCCAGACTCCTGCTCAGGCAGTATTTTTAATATACCCCAGGTCTACCTGCCTAGAGATGGTAGCACCCACAGTAGGCTGGGCCCTCCAGAATTAATCATCAGTTAGGCTAATCCTTCAAAGACATGGTCACAGTCCTTCCTGATAGAGGCAATTCTTCAGTTGAGGTTCCATCTGCCCATGTGGCTTTGGATTGTGTCAAGTTGACAATAAAATCTAAACTCAGGTACAGTAGGCATAATTGCAAACACTCGTTGTTATTCCTTGGCCTTTGTTTTTCTTTTGATCACTCTGTGAGGAACACCGTTAAGAGTGGTGGATACTGGTTGTTTACATTTTTATAACTTTTTCAAAATGACCACCCCAAAGAGATTTAACAAGATATATTACAGAGTCCAGCACTTGCCCCTTAATGTGGCAGCGCATCCTTTCTTGGGAGCTCCTAAAACACTTTATAGACACAATGAATTGATGTAGAGATTCCCTGCCATTCCTGTCCAGTACCAATGGAGAACATTTGAAAAGCTTTCCATAGCTAATTGCTCTTCTCTTTGCATTTCCATCCCCTATCCCCTTCTACATACTTCCTCCTCCTCCTTCTGCTATGCCTCTTTCTTTTCTCCTCCTCTTCCTTCTCCTCCTACTAACCCTACTTTTGTTCTTCCTCCTCTTTTTCCTCCTCCTCTTTCTCTTGTGACAGAGTGCCACTACATACTCCAACTTGGTTTGAATCTTGATGAGCAGGTAGCCCAGGCAAGCTTCCAACTCTGGAAGCTCGTGTTGCGTCTCCTTCTAAGAGCTGGGACTCCAGGTATACTCCACCACACACAGATACAGTGTTATCTATGAGTTAACTCGATATCAATTGTACTGGACTTTGAAGTTGAATCTTTTTATTTGTAAGTTATCTTATGCCTGGCTTGATTTAACTTTCTGCTTTTATTTCTCATTTTCTTTCTACCCTTTTCTCTCTTTCTTCCCCTACCTCCTTTTCTTCTTCCCTCGCTCTTCATTTCTTTTTCTTTTTCCTTTCCTTTTTTCCTTTCCTTTCCTTTCCTTTCCTTTCCTTTCCTTTCCTTTTCTTTCCTTTCCTTTCCTTTCCTTTCCTTTCCTTTCCTTTCCTTTCCTTTTTTCCTTTCCTTTCCTTTTTTCCTTTCCTTTCCTTTCCTTTCCTTTCCTTTCCTTTCCTTTCCTTTCCTCTCCTCTCCTCTCCTCTCCTCTCCTCTCCTCTCCTCTCCTCTCCTCTCCTCTCCTTTCCTTTCCTTTTCTTTTCATGTGAGAAGGGCTTTGTCTGTGTCCATCTACAGAAAAAATTGCTTTTTTCCCCGGCTCTTACTAATTATCCTTGGTAGCAAGGAGAGGACCCAGGTCACTTGAGTCCCAAGGCTCATGCTGTAATTTTAATGCCGCCATCCCACATGTCACTCACTCCAGTCACCACTAAGCTGTGACTGCTTCTGTTTTACAGATAGGGAAACTGGGGCACAGAAAGGATTGTAAATTGCCTGATGCTTACTTAGCTCATAAAAGGAGATGTCAGTCTTTGTCAAAGAGGCCTGTGCTCTGCTCACTGCCTCAGCAGGAGTATAGAATAGAAGTGTTAGGAATTACATTTGAGGTCATCTAGCAATGCAATGACAAACCAATGTATTGAATACACATGTGCCAAGCATCTGCCAAGAACTATATTTGTACACATGAGACACACTCTGAGGTCTCAAAAATCCACAATGAAAAAGGGGATTCCTTGCTTATCTTATAAATGCATAAATGAGTTCCAGGGAGATGTTAAGTGAATTGCTTATGACCAGGAAATCAGTAAGAATAGAGTCAAGAGTAAGTGCTGGGTACTTGGCCTACACTGTTCACCGAATGTTTTTGAGCCCCTTTCTCAGAGACAGAGGTTCTCCGATTAATGAGAATATTATTGGGAAATCCACGTGATCCTGCCTCCCTAGCAGAATGTCTCACCAACACTATAGGTTTGTTAAACAGATACATATACTGCTTTAAAAGTATCTCTGTGACTCTATTTGCTTTCTCTTACTGAGGCTCTTCTGAGACTGAGATGCTGGGTTGTTCTACTCCAAGTCATTCCTTTTCCGCAATGCATGACCTCATCTCAGGTCTCCCCATGTATTTTTTTTTAATCTATCACAGCTTTTAATGTTTTCATTCTTCTCAAATCTTCTGTATAGAAGAAGCTCCAGGAGCCCAGTATGGAATTCTATACATTACAGAAAAACATTCTAGGTATAGAAAAGAAATATTCTCTATTAAGTGGCAAACATGGGGACCACCTCCATCCTGTGCTCTCTTTCCATCCCAAAGCCCTGGCGCATGACCAGCTAATGACACTGGTACCCAGTGGCTTCCTCATAAAGTGGAGACCGTGATGTGATGACACTTCCTGTGATAAAGAAAGGGTCCAAATAAAATTTAGATAATTTTTCCATTAACACTTGCTATATTTATGACATATTTAAACTAAAATGCCTTTACTACTATTTGTACTGTGGCATTCCATGCTGTGTGTGTGTATATATATATATATATATATATATATATATATATATATATATATCAACATTTGTTGAATGTATGCATGATTATTTTCCAGCACTCATGGTTCCAAGTATGTATCTCAAAGAAGTATGTGCACATATATTCTAAGAAATTATAACACAGATGCATTTCACTGTACTTGCACAAACAGTTCCAAATTAGAAATAGTGCATGATGATCAAAGGTAGATATGAGATATCTACCCAGTAGGACATTATATAAAGAAAAAAAAACACATCAACTGTAGGTACATAGAACACCATAAAGGTATTTTTACATACATACATACATACATACATACATACACATGCATAAAATATTCATATTTTCATTTTAACAATTTCATAGCAACCTAACTTACACTGTTATATGGACCGGGATGGCCTCAAACTCATAGAAATCTACCTGCCTCTGCCTCCTAATTTCTGGAATTAAATGTGCATGACCGTTACAATATTTTTTTTAATGTCAGAATCTGTCAATTTTTTTCTCTTCATATACTGAAAATGTAGAAGTTTGGCGAATTTTAATTCTTCACATGCTCAGCCCAGGATGTGAATATTCAAAATGAAACAAATACAACACACTAAATCCAAGGTTGGTGATTGTCTGCAACATTTGTGATTAAACCTCCAGCCATGAATTTTTCAGAGTTATAGTGTCTCATTCCCATAAGGACAACCAAGCTCCCAGATGTAGCTAAGAAAAGTCACACTTTCCTGAGCTCCTGAGACAGCTGGTAAGTCCATGGGCCTGCTGAGCTCTAGCAGAAAAATCCAGAACCCAGGGATGCCACTCTATTTGCATTGGCATAGCCACTGAGTTCACAAATAGCACCTGGGGCTGCATAGCCAAAGCCAACACAATAAAGGCATGAGTAGATCAATGCCCTTCTATTGTTCTGGCACTGTCCAGACAGGAGACCCCACCAGGCCTGCACCCTAAGTGTCCAGGAGGCTGTCTCCCAAAAGACTTCCCTGAATGATAGAAGTTATCAGCTGAGGACCATGGGGAATCTTGAGTGCATAACATTATAACATTGGGCAGAAGCCAGACTCAGACAACACAGACAACTTGAGTCCATTTATACAAAATGTGTGTGCTTGTGCATGTGCATGCATGCCTGTGTGCCTGCCTTTGCGCATGCATGTGTATATGTGAGAGTGTACGTGGTCTGTTTATATGTCTGTGCATGTGTGAGTATGTGTATATTGTATGTTTGTATGTTTAGCCCAGAGGACAACATCAGGTGTCTTTCCTTGAGCACTATGAACCTTGTTTTTCTGAGACAAAAATCTCTTACTAAACTTTATAGATAACCAAACAGGCTAAGTTTGATGACCAGTGACTCCTAGCTCTCTGCCTGTCTCTGCCACCCCAGCACTGTTATTACAAGCACACATCCTCATGTCATTCCCAGCTTTGTTACATAAATTGTGGGGATTGACTTCAAGACCTCATTCTTTCAAGGCAAGAAACCCAGACAGAGCAGCCCCCCAGCTCAATGTATATAAAAGTGTAAAACCAGACAAAGAGTAGCTTGCTTCCAAAGATATAAAAGATATATATAAAAATGAAATTATGATTAAATGACCAGAAGGTGAGCTTTTAGAGTGGGGAATGTCATTATGTAGAAGGTACCTTTACAGGGTAGATGAGTGTCACATCACGTAAGCCATCATATTAGATATTCCGTGGCACTTTAAGACCCATGTGTACACGTTTAAACTCCTTTATTTAGATACATGTGTCATTTCGCAATAAAAATGTCCGTAAAATCAGAATAGTGGTTAGCAGAAAAAAATAGATTGCCATGTGCCCACTGCCCAAAGCCACTGTTGAGAACACCTCACTGCATCTCTCTGCAATCAAGAACATATCCTCCCCACATCCATCATCTGTTTCATTCATGGCCTGTGTAAAGTACAATGGAGCAGCCGAGGGAGAGCTTTTGTTTGGTTACTGTTCGGGATCCCCCCTCCCCGCCCCATATTTGAATGAACCACATTGAATAAATAATGACTTGATGGAGCAATATGTGTCTAATTAAGCTCCTGCTTCCCTGATGCCTTTCAGGGCTCTAACATTTACCAAGTTAAAGCTTTGGTCCTGTTGGTGGGGCCACGCACCTCTTTTCTCCAGGGATCGCCTCTGTTTCTGAGGTAGGAAGCAAAGCACCAGCCTGCAGGTTTTATTAGAAGCAGAAAGTAGTGTCAGGAATATTAAGCAGGCCCCGTGTTGATCCTTCTACATGCCTGTCAGCTTGGTTCTCCTCTGGCTGGAAGGTCTGGGCCTTGCTTCTTCTGTTATATAAGCTGGGAGACTGAATTGGTATGCATGGATGGGCTGCTCAGGCCCTCAGCTGTCCTCTTGCCAAGTGTTCCAAAGCAGGTAGCTGCGCGTGTAAATGAGCCCCCAGAGGAGAACTGGATATGCACTCCTTGTTTCCTCACTGACCCCTGCGCATATCACAAAACATATTTGGTACATTTGGATTAAAATGTTACCCTCACATTTGTCCTTATTTTCCTAAGATGAGTGGAAACTGGGTTAGACCAAATATGAAACAAACCAGGCCTGTCTGATTCATCCGGGGTACTCATTACCATCCTCCCTTGTTGCTCTATTTGTGACTCATTTTGAGTCACTCTTCTGGTGGCTAACAGGGACTACATACAGCAATAGGCAGTGGATCCCAAATTGCTAGTCGGTCCTTTTACCAAAGCGAGGGATCTTCCCACACTCTGAGTGACTGTAAGTTGCCTTTCCACGTCTGTCTTCCAGACTGTTTAGCTGTTTTCTTGAATTAGACAATGCTTCAATAGCACAAACACATTTGTGACTGATTATATTCACTCAGAACCACACTGAGACACCACCCACCATGCGCCAGGCCCTGCAGTAGGTGCTGGAGCTAAGAGGGAGTTCAATTTCACACTTGTCATGGAAGTGAATTCATCTCACTCAACTGACACAAATGCAATGTTGGGGATCCTTACAGGCAGGAGGAGAGAATTTTTTAATGATTGACACTAAGAAGAACATAGGCTAGGGCTGGGGTCCAGATTAGTTTTCCATGTCAGAAAGAGATTCACTATACCACTGACAAGAAAATTAGAAGACCAAAACTAAACCTTTTTTTTTTTTTTTTGTTTTTTTTTTGCCAAAATAAGTAACTTGCTTCACGATGGTAAAATGCCACAGATACTCTTAATTAAGAATGTAGACTGGGGTCTGGAGAGATGGCTCAGTAGTTAGGAGCACTTGCTGCTCTTGCAGAGGACCCTTGCTCAGTTCCTAGCACCTATAGCAGGTAGTTTACAACCACCTGAAACTCCAGTTCCAGGGCATCCGATGCCCTCTTCTGGCTTGCTCAGACACCTTCGCACATGGGCTCACACACCCACTCTCAGGCATATTCAAACATACAAATAAAACAAAATCAGTAGTTCAAATGAGAGGAGCCTCTCAGCTTCCGAGTGACAGAGCTGGATCAGCAACCACCTCTGCCCCCTGCCTGCTAGCAGAGAGCTTCCCTCCAGGGCAGACTTCAGCCCAAGGACTCAGGTGAGAGCTTCCCTCCAGGGCGGACTTCAGCCCAAGGACTCAGGTGAGATCTCCATTTTCTCTCTGGGGTCTTGCTAAGGCAGGACCAGCCAGGAGGCATAGGCCTCAGGAATTGCAGGGGAGCCGCAGAACTGCAGGGACAGGAGCCTCTCAGCTTCCGAGTGACAGAGCTGGATCAGCGACCACCTCTGCCCCCTGCCTGCTAGGGGAGAGCTTCCCTCCAGGGCGGACTTCAGCCCAAGGACTCAGGGGAGAGCTTCCCTCCAGGGCGGACTTCAGCCCAAGGACTCAGGGCAGGCTTCAGCCCCAGGAATTAGGCAGGACCAGCCAGGAGACATAGGCCTCAGGAAGTGCAGGGGAGTCACAGGACTGCAGGGACAGGAGCCTCTCAGCTTCTGAGTGACAGAACTGGATCAGCAACCACCTCTGGTCCCTGCCTGCTAGGGGAGAGCTTCCCTCCAAGGCGGACTTCAGCCCAAGGACTCAGGCCAGACCAGCTGGGAGACAAAGACCTCAGGAGTGGAAGGGGAGTTGCAGGGCAGCAAGGAAAGGTCAAGCTCTAAGACACCAAGAACTTCTAACACCAGAGATCAAGAGATGGCAAAAGGCAAACGCAAGAATCCTACCAACAGAAACCAAGACTGCTTGGCTTCACCAGAACCTAGTAATCCCACCTCAGCAAGCCCTGGATATCCCAAAACACCAGAAAAGCAAGATTTGGATCTAAAGACACATCTCACAATGCTGATAGAGGAACTTAAGAAGGACATGAATAACTCCCTTAAAGAAATACAGGAGAAAACAGATAAAGAGGTACAAGCCCTTAAAGAGGAAACAAAAAAATCCCATAAAGAATTACAGGAGATCACAAGTAAACAAATAGAAGCCCTTAAAGAGCAAACCCAAAAATCCCTTAAGGAATTGCAGGAAAACACAAACAAACAGGTGAAGGAACTGAATAAAACCATTCAGGACCTAAAAATGGAAGTAGAAACAATAAAGAAATCACAAAAGGAGACAACCCTGGAGTTAGAAATCTTAGGAAAAAAGTCAGGAAACATAGATGCAAGCATCACCAACAGAATACAAGAGATAGAAGAGAGAATCTCAGGGGCAGAAGATAACATGGACAACATTGACAGAACAATCAAAGAAAATGCAAAATGCAAAAAGACCCTAACCCAAAACATCCAGGAACTCCAGGACACAATGAGAAGACCAAACCTAAGGATAATGGGTATAGAAGAGAGTGAAGACCTCCAACTTAAAGGGTCAGTAAATATCTTCAACAAAATTATAGAAGAAAACTTCCCTAACCTAAAGAAAGAGTTGCCCATGAACATACAAGAAGCCTATAGAACTCCAAATAGACTGGACCAGAAAAGAAATTCCTCCCACCACATAATAGTCAAAACATCAAATGCACAAAACAAAGAAAGAATACTAAAAGCAGTAAGGGAAAAAGGTCAAGTAACATATAAAGGCAGGCCTATCAGAATTACACCAGACTTCTCACCAGAGACTATGAAAGCTAGAAGATCCTGGGCAGATGTCATGCAGACCCTAAGAGAACACAAATGCCAGCCTAGACTACTATACCCAGCAAAACTCTCAATCACCATAGATGGAGAAACCAAAGTATTCCATGACAAAACCAAATTCACACAATTTGTTTCCACAAATCCAGCTCTTCAAAGGGTATTAAATGGAAAAATCCAACACAAGGAGGGGAACTACATCCCTGAAAAAGCAAAAATGTAATCTTCCAACAAAACTAAAAGAAGATAGAGACATGAACGGAATGCCAGCTCTAAATACAAAAGTAACAGGAAGCAACAATTACTTTTCCTTAATATCTATTAACATCAATGGACTCAACTCACCAATAAAAAGACATAGACTATCAGATTGGGTACGTAAACAGGACCCAACATTTTGTTGCATACAGGAAACCCACCTCAGTGACAAAGACAGACACTACCTCAGAATAAAAGGCTGGAAAACAATTCTCCAAGCCAATGGTCCCAATAAAAAAGCTGGAGTAGCCATTCTAATATCGAATAAAATTGACTTTCACCCTAAAGTGATCAAAAAAGATAAGGAGGGACACTTTAT
>JADRCD010197312.1:0-19454 GCA_019843815.1 Montemys delectorum | reverse complement strand
ATTAAGAAAAGGTAATTGTCACTTCCTGTTGTTTTTGTTGTAAGAGGTGGAATTAGATTTGTGTGGATTTATTGAAAGATTACCTTCTTGCTTCTTCTAGGGTGTAGTTTTGCTCCTTATGTTGATATTTTCCATCTATTATCCTTTGGAGGGCTGGATTTGTGGAAAGATATTGTGTAAATTTTGTTTTGTCATAGAATATCTTGTTTTCTCTATTTATGTTAATTGAGAGTTTTGCTGGGTATAGTAGCCTGGGCTGGCATTTGTGTTCTTGTAGGATCTGTATGACATCTGCCCAGGATCTTCTAGCTTTCATAGTCTCTGGTGAGAAGTCTGGTGTAATTCTGATAGGCCTGCCTTTATATGTTACTTGCCTTTTTTCCCTTACTGCTTTTAAAATTCTTTCTTTGTTTAGTGCATTTGGTGTTTTTATGTTATTATGTGACGGAAGGAGTTTCTTTTCTGGTCCAGTTTATTTGGAGTTCTGTAGGCTTCTTGTATGTTCATGGGCATCTCTTTCTTTAGGTTAGGGAAGTTTTCTTCTACAATTTTGTTGAAGATATTTACTGGCCCATTACATTGGGAGTCTTCACTCTCTTCTATACCTATTGTCCTTAGGTTTGGTCTTCTCATTGTGTCCTGGATTTCCTGGATGTTTTTGGTTAGGAGCTTTTTGCTTTTTGCATTTTCTTTGACTGTTGTGTCAATGTTTTCTATGGTATATTCAGCCCCTGAGATTCTCTCTTCTGTGTCTTGTATTCTGTTGGTGATGCTTGCATCTACAACTTCTAATTTCTTTCCTAGGTTTTCTATCTCTAGGGTTGTCTCTCTTTCTGTTTTCTTTATTGTTTCTATTTCCATTTTTAGATTCTAGATGGTTTTGCTCATTTCCTTCACCTGTTTTGATTGTGTTTTCCTGTAGTTCTTTAAGGGATTTTTGTATTTCTCCTTTAAGGGCTTCTAGCTGTTTACCTGTGTTCTCCTGTATTTCTTTGAGGGTGCTATTTATATCTTTCTTAAGGTCCTGTATCATCATCATGATAAGTGATTTTAGATCTGAATCTCGAGTTTCCGGTGTGATGGTGTGTCCAGGACTTGCTATGGTGGGAGAAGTGGGTTCTGATTATGCCAAGTAACCTTGATTTGTGTTGTTTATTTTCTTACGCTTATCCCCCACCATCTGGTTATCTCTAGTGCTACCTGCCCTTGCTAATTCTGACTGGAGTCAGTCCTTCCTGTGATCCTGGTTGTATTGGGACTCCTCAGAGTCAGGCAGTCTCTGTGACCCTATGATTCTGGGCTTGTGACCCTATGTGACCCTGGGCTTGTTAGAGCACCTGGGAGTGCAGCAGCTTCCTCTGGGTGTTGTGGGACTGGCTGTGGAGCCTGGGCCCAAGGTCAGCTCAGGACACCAGCCCAGACAGACTGGAAGGAACCCGAGCTACTCTGCTGGTGGAGTTCCTGTGTGCCTCGTCCTGCTGGTCCCAGGTACTCCTGGTGTTGGGACAGATGTTGGGTCCTCCTCAGCTCTGATCCTGAGAGTGTCAGAGCACCTGGGAGTGGAGCTTTCTCTGGGTGTTGTGGGACTGGCTGCAGAGCTTGCGCCCAAGGTCCACTCAGGACACCAACCCAGAGAGACCAGAAGATACAAAATCTTAATACAAAATCCTGTCCTTTTGCTTTCGGACTTCTTTGTCCTTTGAACAGTGGAAGGATGCTCAGACAATGGTATGTCCAACATTTTATCTGAAGACAAAGAACACCTGGGAGTCCACAGATAGACCTAAGAATGTGGCTATCTGAGGGTCTTTGCTGGAGATATCCCTTTCTAAGTTTGTTTTAAGTTCAGGAACCACTTCGTCCCTCAGACATGCTGTGTCTGTCTCCCTTAGAGTTTTCTTTAAATCCTTTCCACAGTTGTCTTAGTTAGGGTCACTATTGGTGCGAAGAGATGCCATTGGCAACTGTTATAAAGGAAAACATTTACTTGGGGCTGGCTTACAGTTCAGAGTTTTAGTCCATTGTCATCCTGGTGGGAAGCAGAGCAGTACACAGGCAGACAGGGTACCGGAGGGATGGCTGAGAGTTGTACGTCTGGATCAGCAGGCAGCAGGAAGTGGGTGACACCAGGCCTCGCTTGAACACTTAAAACCTCAAAGCCCACCCCAAGTAGCACACTTTCTCCAACAAAGCCACACTTCCTGATAGTGCTACTCCTTAAGAGCCTTTGGAGGAACATTTTTATACAAACTACCACAATAGTTGATGACACTTTATTATATATATCTCATAATGATATATATCATAATTTTATATATACATACATGTATATATGTATATAGATTTGCTTAAATTACTGTTGGAGTTTCTTTCTTGTGACTCTATGCTGAGTGACACAGAAGTATTGGCACAGGACAGGCTGATGGACCCGCACAGACGGACAGAGGGGCCGAGGATGCTTGTGGCCATTTGGTAGAGGCTAATGCTCACCCTGTAGAGCGGTGTTAAGGAAAATGGCTTTCCACTATGCGGTACTAACTCCTGACTGCATTGCCTCCCCCTCTTTTCCATTGCTAGTCTGGCTTGGTATGGCATGCAACAAGCGTGCTCACGCCTCAGAACTTCAGTGGCTGTGATTCCCCTGCATGGAACTTAGCCATCTGTCCAAATTCCATTCCTTAGAGGAAAATTTCTTTTAGAGAGAAATAAATAAAAAATATATCCAGACATTCCTCAGTCCCTTATACCATTTTATACTTCTTAATAGTTCCTTTAGTGCCAAACTTTTAATATTTATGTTTGTTTGTTGATTGTCTCCTTAAAAATGTAAGATTCACCAGGAGACAGATTTTTGCTTCATTTAGTCTGCTATGCGCAACACTGAATTTTCTGTAAGTATGTGTCAAGTGAATGAATGAATGAATGATATCGACATGGGTCCAGGGGGCCCTGGGATTTATTTGGGTTACAGACACATGTTCTCTAGGTTCCTGTTTTAGTCTCTCTCCAAAGGAACATCTGGTGTTTACCAGCATTAGGATTTTCTCTAAGAACATCTGTCAGGCTGACTTCCATTATGTTCATGATTTTAAAACTTGACTTTGAAATTATAAGTCAAAGTCTCACTTTCACACGTAAAGCCCCAAATGACTTTCTGTTGTATGGATAAAACCCTAGCTTCTTCCTCTGGCGGCAGCCTTTCTCCTCCTGCTGCTTTTCCGACCCCTTTCCTGTCTTGGCTTTTATTCCATTTCCTCTGCTTGCATTTGGGTTCCTTCTGCCTTGCAAACACCCTCCCCTCCCCGCCTTACTTCATTCCTTAGCGCACGCAGTTGGTGTCTCCTTCAGTTTAGTGTGCGATCTGGAGCTCCCGTTTTTCTTCATTTTTTTTTTTTTGTTACCCAGTGTAAACATGACCTCTGTTCTGATCTTCAAGGTCTCGCTCATCCTCAATACTCTGAATGATATTCCTTATTTAATTAAAAATATTAGATTTCCATTGTGCTTATTCATTGTATGCGACACTGCTTTACATGCAGACATTTTTATACAGATAGATGTTGTACTTTGAGTGTATTTCTCTCCATACCTTCCACTTCTCTCATCTTCTTCTCCCTTTTCCTGTTAGTCCTGTCTGTTCCCTGTGGAGATTTGAAGGGAAAATGTGCCCCATAGGTTCATGGATTTGAACACTTGGCCTTGGTTGGTAGTGCTGTTCAGGGGGACTTTATGGAACCTTTAGGAGATGGAACCTCGGGGGAAGTTTGTTACTTGGGGCAGGCTTTGAGAGTTTATAGCTTAGTGCCACTTTTCATTGGCTCTCTCTGCTTCATGTTCACCATTGAAGAGGAGGTCCTTCAGCTTCCTGCTTCTGCTGCCTTCTGCCATGCCCCACCCCTGCCATTTCGGACTCACCTTTTGGAACCATAAGTCAAAATAAGCTTTCATGGTGTTTTATCACAGCAATAGAACATAGCTGATACATCTGCCCAGAATTCTGTGTCCATTGTGCGAGCATGTGTGTGTGTGCGCACGCACACACATACACACACACACACAAATATATACATACATACATACATACATACATACATATGACATGGACGTCTAGGCATATATAATATATATATATATATATTATACACACACACACACACACACACACACACACACACACACACACAATCTGGGAATCAAAAGGAAAAAAGACACAAAATACTTTACTTTTCATCTCCCTCTTTGAGTGGGGTTTTGTCTTGTTTTATTTGCTGGCCCATTCCTAGAGCTTGGTACTTGTGCTCCATCAGTATTTGCTGGATTAATAAATATTTCATTCTAATGTCATTTGCAGGGTGAAATGGTAGCCTTGGGGGTAAGGCTTCTCTCTGAAACAGTGTGAACACATGGGAACTTTCTGTTTGCAGTAATATAATAAATTGACTTTCTTCACACTTGCTCCACTGAAGAAGCCTTTCTTTATTAAAAAAAAAAAAAAGAAGAAGAAGAAGAAGAAGAAGGCATTAATTTCCAGCTGCCGCTTATAAATAAGGCGCATTTGTCTCTCATGTTCTTCCCTTGAAGACTGCTGCACTCTGTTCTGTCCTCATGTGAATATCACCCTTCCTTATGACTGAAAGGCGGCTAATGTCTGCCTCTCATCCACGGGTCTTTTCACTTGGTTTCTGGCTTATCAATTTCAGGCTGTCTCTGCCACACTGTTAAGAGGGGAAGTACTAATCTTTTTTATTTATTTTATGTATTATTTACACCCCACCTGCTTCTCAACCTCGTTGGAGGCAGCTAACTTCTCTTAATTACTTTCTACTCTTGTCTTTTGAAGCTTCCAGACTCTGTAAGGAGTCTCAAGAGTACCGCTGGGACTTTGATTCCCTTCCTTTGAAAAGTCACAGTGCTGGGTGGGTGAAGTGGATGATCTCTGGGCTCCTTTATAGCTGTGACATTTCAAGCCACCCTTCAGAGTAGAGGCAGTTAATGACCAGTTTTCTAGGGATTCTCCATTACCTACCCACCCACTTCTTCTGCAGTGTGTGTTTTCATCATGTCCAGAAGTGCTTCTTAGAGATGCCCATTTTGAAACATGCTGTATACATAGTCAATCCTCCACATAAATGAATTTCACATCTATGCTGTCAAACAACCACAGACTAAACATATTGGGGAAAAACTCATTTGTAAGAACAAGGGGAAACCCTTGGAACTACTTAATTAATGCAGTATAGCAGCTATCTTTATAGAATACCTGACACTGAGTACTCTGTAAAAAAATTATATGTACATATTATATATATATATATATATATATAATTAAATACATGTATATATTTAAAATTTGTTTGTTTTTAGTTTACAGTTCTGGAGATTCAAATCATGGGGCTGGTATCTGCTCAACCCTGGGGCGAATCACTGGGACAATATCACAATGGCGAGCCCATGTGCAGAAGAGTGGCCACATGGTAAGACAGGAACCCAAAGAGAGCCAGGAAAAGTGCCAATGTTGATAATAATGGCCACTTTCATGACTCTTGGGAAAAGCTTCAATTTTGTTGAAGACCTAATTGGAACTACTAGATACCACCTTTTAAATGTTTCTCAATATGGCTAACCTGGGGATCAACTTTTTAGCACATGAACCTCTGCGGGGACACTGTCAAACTACATACAGACAATGCCTCATAGTATTCATATCATATTGGTATTGAAAGTAACATGAACATGCTTTGAAACCAACAAACAACTCAGCACACACACGTACATACACACACACATACACACAAAACAAACAAGCAAACAAAAATCTTGTTGTAGAAATTATAGTGTGTCACAGTGTGTCCCACAGAGTATTCCCTTTTGCCCACACATTATTACTTGAAAATGTTCATTGCAATGAGTCATTGGTCTGGTTTGAGACCTCTAGCTTCTGCTACATTATCAATACTGGATCCTCACCGGGACTCCTCTCTGATATCCTACTGTTGCCCCGTGTCATGGAGATCCTGCAGCTTTGGATCTGCAGGATTAGCTTCTTCACAGGCTCCAGCAGTTCACAGATATGGTAGACGTTGGGGTGGGCCAACTCAAAGCCCTGAATCTGGGCCTAGGTGGTAGCTGAGTTGGTTAACCTGCTGTCTCTCCTCAACCCACACCACCAAGGTGAGCTCTCCAGCACTGCCCCTGCTAGCTCACTCAGTGCTGTAGCCAGCAAGAGGCAGGGCCAGGTCTCCTCATCTCATGCCCCTGGGGCCAGCTCATACCCTTCCCCTCATCCCTGCCACCAGGGTCAGCTTTTCAGCTATATAAGAAATGTTTAGTACCGTTCATTGAACACGCAATGTATGTCAGGCAGTCTTAGTGACACTACATAAATTATACTAGTTTATATACTATTTCTACAAAGTATCTATTTGTTCCCCTATTCTGCAGAAGTAGATAATGATCAGAATACTTGTAACTTATGGAAGATGAAATAATAATAATAAAGGGTAGGGCTAGGATCTGAAACCATGTCTGTCTGGTCCTTAGATCAAACACTCACAGGCTGACCTTTGCAGATTTATTTACTTCCATAGATGCAAGTCATAGAAGAAGAAAAGTATAACCTGACATTGATTTAGTGATGACTAAGGGAATCTGGAGCCGCTGGAGCAGAAATACCTTCTCAGTTTCTGGGTTACACATTTATGTGATGATGTTGTTGATGATGATGATGGGGTATGTATGCATGCATACATGTGTGCCTGTGTGTGCGTGTGCATGCATGCATAATATAACTGTTAAGATGACAGGCAAATGAAGGATGGATGGATGGGTGGATGGATAGATGGATGGAGTTCATTTTTAGCTTGAGATTTAAGGATTGCAAAAAGACTAGCCTTGGGCTGGTGGGATGGCTCAGCGGGTAAGAGCACTGACTGCTCTTCTGAAGGTCATGAGTTCAAATCCCAGCAACCACATGGTGGTCCACAACTACCCATAATGAAATCTGATGCCCTCTTCTGTGTACTCATTTATAATAATAAATAAATCTTTTAAAAAAAAAAAGCATTAACCAGCTCAGCATGATGGTGCACACCTTTAATTTCAGCACTTGGGAGGCAGAGGCAGGCGGATCTCTGAGTTCGAGGCCAGCCTGGTCTACAGAGCAAGTTCCAGGACAGCCAGGGCTACATGGAAAAAAAAAAACCTCACACATACACACACAAAAAGACTAGCCTTGACAACAGTGTGCATTTTGAGTTGAAGGATTTGCTTTCCAGACAGAGCAAACAGCTAGCATGAATCCTGAAAGCTGTGGTGCACTTGAAGACCATGAGTTAGTGTGGAAGATCCAACTGTGGATTGGAGGAGGTCTGGGCATGTCTGGAAAGGCCAGCTGATGGCAGTCTTCTTCCTGGGAAAGGAGTTTCGAATGCGTCACCCAGGCAATGGAGGACCCCTGGAGAACTAAAGAAAGTGACAGGACCTAGTTTTATCTTAGAAGTTCTTTCCCCCACATATTATCTCTAACGTTTTTGACCTGACTGTCCTACTATTATTGTCCAGATATGCAGAGAGAACTCCCTCAGGGAGAATACCTTGTTCTCTTGTTTGGCTGGGACTTTCTCAGTGGTACTTAGCACTGCGTATGGAGGGCTATACATCAAGGACAGATGCTGTCAGAGATTGGATGGAGTCCACAAGAGGAGGAGCCCGTTGCTCATTGCTCAAAGCCCATTTTACTCTTCTTCAGATCAGGAGAAAGTCTGTCTTTGTCTCAAAGGCTAAGACATTCTGCGAGTGAGTTGTCTGCAGAGGTGAATCGATGCCTATTTGAATTCACCTGGTAAACTCTAGAAAGCAAAATAAAATTAATTATTGGCCTTCTTTCCCCTAGCAGTTAAATGGAACCCAACAGTGTCGCCTTGCGTTCCAATGCCTGGAAAGAACACAGAACTTTGGTGGGTGACAGAGAAAGTGATGGGAACCCTGAGGCAGAGGATTTGTCTGTAACTTCTTGAGGTCCAGGCAGGCTCAGAACACTGCGCACTGCCCTGCAGCCAACACTTTTTCCCATGGAAGTGTATCGTTTGTAACTGCTTGTCAGTTAGGACAGCATTTTTCAAGTGAGTAGCCTAAGTTATCGTGCACAACACTCATCAGTTATCAGCTACTAGAAAGTGCCGTTAGAAACCCTTAAATAAGAAAACCTCGCACTGGGACTTAGAAGGAAATTGAAACCTATCATTTTTTTTAACTCTAAACTTTAATTTCACTTTATAAAACTTTATTTATTTATTTGGTGCACATATGCACATAGGTTTGAATGTGGGTGTGGAGGTCAGAGGGCAACTTGTAGGAGTTTGGCTTTCTTCTCCTATCACATAAGTTCCAGGGATCTAACTCATAGGGCCAGCTTGGTGATAACTACCTTTATGCAATGAGCAGTCTCCCCAGCTTGTGTGTGTGTGTGTGTGTGTGTGTGTGTGTGTGTGTGTGTGCAAGCATGTGTGTGTGTACGCATGTGTGTATTAATACATTTTAAGTTGAAATAGAACTATATCACTTTCCCCTACAGCTATATTCTCTTGATCCCCTCCTCTGTTCACCTACTTTCAAGTTGGTTCTTTTTCTTTATTATTGTTATCACACACAATATATAAGTATATATATATATATATGATGTAATACAAGTCTATTTTTTTGGTGGTAGTGTATATATTGTTTTAGGTCTTACATTCTGCAGTGGACAACTAATAAGGGAGTTCATCTCTGGGGAAGACTAATTCTCCTTTTCCTATCAGCCACTAGTTGCTTATAGTTCTTTGTCTAGGAGTAGGACCCCATCAAAGTGCCTGTCCCCATTGATATGGCCATTGTTTTGGTCACACTTATGTAGCCATTTCTAGGTATGATTGTTCCCAGCAGACTTTCTGCTACTCTGGTTCTTACAATCTTTTTATCTCCTCCTCTTCCATGTTCCCTGAGTCAGAGATGCAAAGGGCAAAGGCCAGCATATATATACATATATATACATATATATATACATATATACACACATACATATATATACATACATACATATGTACATATATATTTTATGTATAATATATTATCTTATATATTATCTGTATAATATATATCTTATGTATAATATATATATCTTTTCCCAAGCTGGCAAACATTTCAGTTGTTGAGAGAAGCTATGTTTGATGGGTAGCGTGATGTCTTAAGGTTTTTATGGGGTTAGGAGCCAGACAAACTTGACTTGGGTTTACTTCTCTAAACTTGAGTATCCTTCTGCATGTTACTCCATCTCTATAAGCATTGGTTTCCACATTTATTATGGGGTCAGCTCTACATGTGTCATAAGGTTGTTAGGATTGGATCAGAGAGATGGGAAAGCTCTTGGGATTGTGTTTGGCATGGAATAGCCACTTGATAATAGAGCGTTGCTGGTGTGGTTGGTGCTTTTAAAGCTCAGGTGCTCTAGCAGCAACCCTGTACTGTACTGATTCAGTGCCCTGTCCCTTTGACTCTGGCCTCTCCTTATGCTGGCACCAGTCCATCTTCCCACCCTCTCCTCTATTAAGTACTTCCAGTTTTGTTACTAGCTTGCATGAGCAGCCCTGGGCATTTATCTCCCTGTCCCTTTAGTTTATCCTTCTGCTCTGAATTCAGAGTTCATATGTGTCCTGGTAATGAATGACCCTTCCTCACCTACTCCCTGCCTCTTACTCTGGAAGGTTTAGGATTGCATTCCTTTATAAACTGTCCAGGTGTGTTCAGATTGTAGATTCCAGAAACTGTGAATATGCTCTTGTACAGCTTAGAGGCTCTACCGCTACAAATGGAAGAGGGTCGACAATCAAGGTTATCACTGGAAGAAGGATTATCCTGAATCACATTAGGTAAAGCCAGTGGAAGTCCGGAAGTCCAGGCAAATGAAAGGTTGACAGGACAGTGAGGATCACAGTGATGCTCATGAAGAGAGAGCTGGAAAAGGAAAAGTAGAGACTGTTCCCTTGAACCTCCAGAAAAAAAAAAAAACCCTTCTGCCAATGTCTCCAGTTTTGCAGAGTTGGGGCACCTTCTGACCTCCTGAGTGTAGGATAATAAATACAGGTTGTTTCAATGTAGCTATTTACAACAGCAGTGGGGAACAAATATTATACCCCCAAGGGCAGGCCATGGGCCTTCTGGAGGGTCAGCCTAGACCTAATGACCCAACGACAAGGTGAGGAAGATTTCAGAACATTTCCATCAACACGGGTGGGTCCACAAACAGTCATGATAGACAGTGCCGTTCCAACTCAGCCCTCACTACCATTTTTATCTTCAAGTGGAGAGAAACATACTTTTTTTTTAAAATATAATTTTTCAGTGAATACCTTCATATTTTCCTGGATCCTTTCTTTTGATTTTAATACTAGGTACTCCATTTTCATGGCAAAGACTTTTAAAGGTGATTTAAATAATTTTCAAGTTATAGAAGCATGAACTAGTGATGAGGGTTTTCACATTTTTTTTAATCTCCTTAAATTAAGGTCCTTCTTCTCCAAAAAAATGACACTTGCAAAGGAGATATGTAAACAGATGGTGAGACACTGCTCAGATAGAGATGAATTTTGCCCACAGGGATTTTACCCACAGTGTTAGGCCTCATTTCAGGGCTCTGATGCGTGTTACACCAAAGCTCATGTCCTCAACTTGAGCTTATATCTGTTCGATGGGAGAGCAGTGTTCTGTAAAGCAGAGCAACCACAAGGGTACCATGCGGGGGATTAATGCCAGGATGAAGAAAAGAATCAGCTGTTTGAGGCTGGCTCTCAGGCATCCCCTTTTCTTTTTTTCCTCCTCTTCCTCTTCTTTCTTTCTCCTTACCTTTTCTCCTCCTCCTTTTTTCATCTCTTCTTCCCCTCTTCTTCCCTCTCCCTCTCCCCTCTCTTCCCTTTTCCTCTCCTCCTCTTTCCTCTCCTCCTTCTTAGAAAGGTTCTTACTATGTAGGCTAGGCTGACCTTGAACCTGTAACCCGACAGCCTCCTGTGTACTGTGTTCCAGGTGTGTACCACCACGCTTTACTCAGCTGGGTTCTTTGCACAAAAATACATTGGCCTCAAAACAGATTCTTGTTTGGTTTTAGTAGTTTGTCAGCAGTAAAAAGAGAGATGTAGACAATCTCTGATGGGCCAAAGACAGGATGGAAAGTCCTCACCCCAGAAGTTCAGCTGCTACAACTATTCCTTTTGCTGTACTCATTTTATATAGAGATTCAGAAAGGCTAGAATACAGCTTTCATCCATTCTCAGCTGAGACCTTATGCCACAGGCTTCCAGTCCCCACAGCTAGCGCCATCAAGCATCTCCTGTCTCAATGCTGTGTAAAAAAATGTTTTCTGTCATCTCTGATTGGTTAACAAAGAGCTGATCAGCCAATCGCTTGGGAGGAGAGGAGGAGGCAGGACTTCTGATCCCAGTGAGAGGGTCTCAGAGGGAAGAGGCAATTCCCTGGGAGTTTAATGGGGGTGTCTTGATGAGGAGACCTAGGGGGCAAGACCATCTGGGATGCTCCAGGCCAACATAGTTGGGTTGGAAAAGCTCAGTATCCACCCAGTTATAGTGCAAGAAGCTCATTGATAAATACACCAGGTGTCCGTGTCGTTACTTCAGAGCAAGGGCAAGTGTAGAAAAGCCCCAGACATCTACATAAACTTTTCAAGATTTCTCTTTGGGAAGGTGGGATTAGACATGAGAGCCTATAGAAAACAAAACAAAACAAAACAAAACAAAAACAAACAAAAAACAAAAAACAAAAAACAAAACCCAAAAAACAAACCACAGATAGTTCTCAAACCTGAACGAAGGAGGCTCCATCCTAAGCCAACATGGAGTCATCCTGGGTCCTTCCTGGTGATCATGGATGTGGGAACTCATGTCTTTCCCACCCCGCCTCAGCACATTTAATACACGTATGCACAGAAAAGCAATTCTATCCCAGACTGAGGCTCTATTTCACTACTTTCCCCCAAATCCACCCAGGCTTTGCTGTGGCTCATGTTGGAGCAGTTGGCATACAGTCATGGCTGCCCAGCAGGTGTGTGTTCTGACTGACTGGGGTTGATGCGATGGCTACGGCTGTTCCTGGATATTTTGAATGCTATCCCTGATTTAAAAAAAAAAAAACAAAAAAAACATCAGAATCGGTCAAGGTTCTGATACTTACAGCGAGTCGCACCAGGTAAGCTGGGTCGCTGATAGAATTTGTTCCTCGTAAAGTTCATTTCGACACAAACGTGCTTGGAAGTGATGGCACAGGATTCAAAACCCTCTCTCCCCGGCATCGCTGCTATGCACTTTTTAGCCCACCGAGCTGCTTGTGCCTCAGGTGATGAGAAGCATTTTTCAATTTGATGGGTTTCATCTGCATTTTATTAGTCTATTTCTGGAAAAAATACCATTTGTACATCATTTTCTTCGCAGTCTTGTCTTTATTATTCCCTTCCCCATCCCGGGTGGTGGGATCAGGATTTGATTTTCTCTCAGTGCTCGGTCCATTTCTCATCCTCAGAGTAATTTACCCTGGGTGACAGTCCATCTGTCTTTCCTTTCCCCACTTAGGAATTCTCTGCCTTCTCCAGCGTTCCTTATTTCTTCTTTCATAGCCTCCACCTCATCTCCCCTGACCTTTCTCAGCCCTACTATTCTGTATTGAGGCTGTGTGATGGTGGGGAATCTCCCATATCACACCAACAACATTTCTTTCTCCCATCTCTTGCCCTGTTCTTTCACTTGATGAGCTTACTGAACTGTAGTTGAATTTTAGGGAAATTACAAAATTAAACATGTGAGCATAACCTGAGTATTCCCATTTGAGAGAGTATCTGCCTGTCTGTTAACCCCTTTACTATATGACTGAGAGAACTGATGGTTGGGCTTGTATAGGCTTGTGGCTTTCAGTGGCTTCCTCTTAAGCTTATGAGGAATTCTTTGATGGGTTAATAGCTTTGGGATTGAGGTCACCAAAAGGGAAAGTACAGTCTTTCCACCATGAGTCAGCAAATCTTTTTAATAAAGGGCCAGATCTTAAGGATTTTCAGTTTCTCCCAGCCATGTCATCTGTTGCAGAGATTCAGTTCAGCAATTGCAACACAAAAACAACCAAAGACAGCATGAGAAGATATGGCAATGACTTGTTCCAATAAAACTTTATTGAAAAAGTTTGTTGCTGTTTTTTTTTTCTCTTGTCTGCCATATTATCTTTTCCTATATATTTGTTTATTTCTTATTTATCTCAAGGCACTCTTTGGAAATATTAACATTGGTTATGTGCTTTAACATAAGGTTCCCCCCCAGGCTATTCATTATTTATTTTTGTGAGTGTGGAGTATGTATGTGGTATATGTGTGGGTGGATTCATGTGCCGGTGCACAGGTTCAGAAGCCAGAATAGGATGTTGCGTATCCATCTCTGTTATTGTCCATCTTACTTCCTTGAGACAGGGTCCCCTGACTAAACCTGGAATGACACTGGCAGCTAGGAAGCTAAAATGATCCTCTTGCCTGTGCCTTCCACGACACTGGGTTTTTACATGGGTGCTAAGTATTTGAGCCCAGGTCCTCATGCTTGCCTATCAAGTGCTCTTATCTCATCAGCTACCTCTCCAGCCCAGAGGGCCAAGGTGCTGAAGTCTTTCTCCCAGTGGGTGGAACTAATCATTCAGGAGTGATTGGGTCATGCAAGATCTGCCTTGTTTTTTCTTTTTCTTTTTTACACTCAAGATTTTATTCCCGTCCCGGTCCAGCTCCAACTGACTGTTCCACATCCCATGCCTCTTCCCCACTCCCCTGTCTCCATGAGGAGGTCCCCACCTCCCACCCCCACCCCACCAGACCTCTAAACTCCCTGGGCCTCCAGTCTCTTGAGGGTTAGGTACATCTTCTCTGAATGAACCCAGACCTGGCAGTCCTCTCCTGTATATGTGTTGGGGGCCTCATATCAGCCGGTGTATGCTGGCTGGTTGGTGGTTCAGTGTTTGAGAGATCTCTGGGGTCCAGGTTAATTGAGACTGCTGGACCTCCTACAGGGTCGCCTCCTTCTCAGCTTCTTCCAGCTTTTCCCAAATTCAACCTCAGGGGTCAGAAGCTTCTGTCCACTGGTTGGGGACAAATATCTGCATCTGACTCTTTCAGCTGCTTGTTGGGTCTTTCAGAGGGCAGTCATGCTAGGTCCCTTTTTGTGAGTGCTGCATAGCCTCAGTAATAGTGTGAGGCCTTGGGACCTCCTCTTGAGCTGGATCCCTCTTTGGGCTTGTTACTGGACCTTCTTTTCCTCAGGCTCCTCTCCATTTCCATCCCTGCAGTTCTTTCAGACAGGAACAATTATGGGTCAGAGTTTTGACTGTGGGATGGCAACCCTCTCCCTCACTTGATGTCCTGTCTTCCTGCTGGAGGTGGGCTCTATACGTTCCCTCTCCTTATTGTTGGGCATTTTATCTAAGGTCCCTCCCTTTGAGTCCTGATAGCCTCTTACCTTCTAGGTCTCTAGTGCATTCTGGAGGGTCTCCCCCACCTCCTACCTCCTGAGGTTGCCTGTTTCCATTCTTTCTGCTGGCCCTCAGGGCTTCAGTCCTTTTCCCTTACCCAATACCAGATCAAGTTCCCCTTCCCCCCCCCCCCCCCCCCCCATCCACTTTCCCTCTTAGGTCCCTTCCTCCCTCCCCAATTGTGATTGCTTTCTTCCTCTTTCCAAGTGGGACTGAGCCATCCTGACTTGGGCTTCAGCTTGTTGACTTTTTTCAGTTCTGTGGACTGAATCTCAGGAATTCTTTTTTGGCTAATATCCACGTATTAGTGAGTACATACCATGCATGTCCTTTTGGATCTAAGTTACCTCACTCAGGATGATATTTTCTAGTTCCATCCATTTGTCTGCAAAACTCAGGATGCCCTTGTTCTTAATAGCTGAGTAGTATTCCATTGTGTGAATGAACCACATTTTCTGTATCCATTCTTCTATCATGGGATATCTAGGTTGTTTCCAGATTTTGGCTATTATAAACAAAAGGACATAGTCAATAAGACAAATTGGCAATCTATGGATTGGGAAAAATTATTTACTAACCCTACATCAGGTAGTGGGCTAATATCCAAAATATATAAAGAACTCAAGAAGCTAACCACGAAAACATCAAACAACCCAATCAAAAAATGGGATATGGAACTAAACTGAGAATTCACAACAGAGGAATCTTGAATGGATGAGAAGCACCTAAAGAAATGTTCAAAGTCCTTAGTGATCAGAGAAATATAAATCAAAATGACCCTGAGATTCCACCTTACACCAATCAGAATGGCTAAGATCAAAACATCAGGTGATTACACATGTTGGCAAGGATGTGGAGAAAGAGGGACACTCCTCCATTGCTGGTGGGATTGCAAACTGGTACAATCACTCTGGAAATCAGTCTGGAGGTTCCTCAGAAAATTGGAAATAGATCTACCTGACGACTAAGCAGCAATACCATTCTTGGGAATATACCCAAAAGATGCCCCACCATACCACAGGGGTACACGTTCCACTTTGTTCAAGATCTGCCTTTTTTACTGGGGTAATCCTTTGATAGCTTCACAAAGTGGTGGCATTACTGGGAGTTAGAACTTGGTTGGAGGACATCATGGTAGGTGCTCCTTGGAAGGGTGCCCTGCCCTGTCTCTCATTCCCTACTTCCTGGTCATGGAATGTGGGAAGCCTCTTCCACCCCTACCCCCACCCCCACCCCCAACTCCCTGCTACCATAACACTCTACCTTAATATGACTTAGAAACAATGAAGCCAGCCCACTTTAGGCTGAGGCTGCTGAAGCTGTGAACCCGATTAAGTCTTTCTCTCTGTGAAGTCGTTTGCTCAGGCATTTGTTGTAGTCTGATTGGCATAGCATTCCATCTTGGGCTTCTTGAAGAAGCCACCTTGGGAAGGAAAGAGAGGGTGGCCTAGAAAAGGGTGTTTGGGGGAAAGATGTTAACATGCATTTGTGACATTGACAGATTAACCTTCATTTAGGCTTTCTGTGGGAAATTGGCTGTGTTACAAGTTGGTGATAACTTGAATAGAGAGATGGGAAATATGATGGCATTTTACTTAGGAACTGGGTAAACATGAGCCATTTCATGTTTTAAGATTTCAATATTCTGTTCTGAAAATGGGATTAATTTTATGATTACTTTATCAACTTTACTCTTCAACACAATTTCATTCTACAACTGTGGTATCAGCTGGCTGCTGGCATACACATTTGTATCTTCAGGGAATTGCCTTTTAATATATTTTGAAACTTTTTAAAGATTCATTTTATTTTTAATTATGTGTATGTGGATATCTGTGTGTGTGTTGGGGAGTATGTACACACACGTGCAGGTGTGTGTGGAAGCCAGAAGGGTGCCTTAGGCTCTTTGGAATTGGGTGATTGTGAACCACCCAACATGCGTGTTGTGAACTAAACTTGGAAGAGCATTATGAACTCTTAAGCACATCTCTCTAGCTCCTCTTTTAATACCTTAATGATAGTGGAGATTATAAATCATCATGAAGTCTACATGTAGTAGAAAATCTAAATATTAACAGCTTATGATATGGTGCTTATTTTTCTTGTAGTTTGTCTCAGTTTGATATTATCTTCATAATATCAACAGAGACCCAGAATCGTGATATATCTCTGTTTTCCTAGTCTTGAGTCTCTCCAGAGTTTTGATATGGCCACTTATCTCTAGCCATCATATCTACCCCCCCCCCAGTTCCTGATCATAGGAATAGTTAAATGCAAAAGAGGAGCTTTTTAAATAACTTCCTTGGATATTCTATCTAATAATTTCCACTTATGCACCATTAAACTCCTCATCTTCTAGTTAATATAGCATTTGAGCTTGTCACAGTTCTGCCACACACAGATTTATATAGTGGCCCAAGGTAAGAAATGGATAGATGTCTGAAGCCATACCTGGGATTTCTGTCTTATCTTAGACAATAATACAAGTAAATTTACACAATGGGTAGGTGTGATGGATAAGATTAACTATTGACAGGATCTGGAAACACTGAAGAGTCAAAATTCTGTGCATGTATGTGAGGGATAATCTAGATTAGGTTAGTTGAGTTGGGGCAACCCATCCTACATGTGGGTGGTGCCATGCCACTGGCTGGGGTCCTGGGGCTTCATTAAAAAGGAGAAAGCCAGCTGAGTACCAGCATCCATCTCTCTCTGCTTCCTGAGTACAAATGCAATGTGACCAGTTAGCTGGCTTCTTGCTCCCGTTGCCACATCTTCCCTACCATGATGGAACACATCTTCTCAAACTGTAAGGATGAACCTTCCCTCCCTTAAATTGCTCCTTGTCAGACATTTTGTCAGAGCAATATGACAATTAACTAATACAGAATGGCAACCACATTATGTTTTAAAGAATTCATTTTATAAGTGATATTGTTTTCCTTATTGTAGATACTAGAATCTTGAGTGATACCAGTATTCATGTGAATGTTAATAATGAAAAGCAAAAATATATATGCTAACTCAAAAAATTAAAAGAATTGAATCAGACTGATGTATGTCTATATTTATGTGATGAATATGTAAGTATATAAAAATTTGGTGAAGGATAACTTAATTGGAAGATATTCATATGTTGCAGAATTTATCTCTGAGGATAGAGTTTTATATAAAAACCAAACCAAACAAAACCAATAGAACCTAACACACATAGGAGGGATTTGTAAGAGTGAATCTTATTCTGTAAGAGAGCCATTTGCCATACATGTTTACTGGAAGTGAACTGGAAGACGTACCATTGCTGCCAGCTTTTAGAACAGTGTTTCTCAACCTTCCTAACACTGGGACCCTTTAATACGGTTCCTCATGTTGTGGCGACCCCCAACCATAACATTATTTCATTTCTACTTCATAACAGCAATTGAGCTACTGTTATGAATCATAATGTAAATATCTGACATTCAGGATATCTGGTAGGCGACCCTGTAGAGGTCATGACTCATAGGTTGTGAACCACTGATCTGACTCTCTTCTCAGAGGAGGTCTGTTGCTGATTCTCCAACTGTTTGTGATAGATCCTTCTTCCCTTTGGGCAACATGATTCCTTCAGGCCCTACACTGATCTCACCTGCTCTAAAAGGCACCTCTAAGCCTCTAGTCATTCTGTATTGATTTCTGTGGAAGGGGACTCCTTCAGGTGTCCCTGGGAAGCACACAGAGTTGGCTGGAGAATCCTTCTATTTCTCTGACTCTTTTTCATTAGATGTTCAGGTTGGTGACAGTGGTCCCCATACTGTGCAGATGGAAGAGAGTGTTCATCAAAGGGGAAGAGAGAGACCATTGTTATTCCATGTCTGAGCTGCCTGTGGAGATCCTTTCTCACAAGCCCACCGACCCTCTCACCTTCTGCACATAGCATAGGCAGCTGTGGTTTAACTAAGCATACTTTACTGAGGTCGATGGGTCAGCTTTCCAAGTACAATTTTGTATGTATACATGTGCACATATTATATATAGTTATAAGCACCATATGTGTTTGTATATATACCTATGAGCATGTGAGGATCAATCCTTCACCTTTCTCTTCTTGTCTTTATATGAATTTGGTTGGGGAATCAAGAAAGTATAGCTAGTATTGGGAAGGGCATGAGAGAAAAGAAGAGATCAGTGCTAGGCTGAGTTGGAGGGATAGGTTTGGTATGGCTGGGTGTAGAAAGAACGGCTTTTAGAAGTAGCCATTGTGGAGTGTGTGCCCTGAGCCCACTCACATAGCGGAAGGCAAGTGAATGAGTGTGTTTGGCTTTTGCTTTGTTGGATTGTTCTTTGGAACACGATACTTTCCATGATCAGACAAACTATGAGTATCTATCTACAAAATGAAGATTATGTCTTAATAGAAAGTAAACTTTCCCCTTATTTAAAGAGTAATGCACATTTATAGCAGAAAAATTACTGTAGTGGAGTGTTAACCCATGTTCTGTTGTTAGTAACATAACACAAAATAGTTAAGTTTTAACAAAAAGAAATGTGTGGTTTCTGGAGGTTCAAGCTTAAGGGGTTGAATCTGATGGCCGTTCTGTTGACAGAGTCCAGAGATAATCCAGACTGTGTTACATGACAAGAGACAGTGACTGTGCCTGCAGCTAGTGTATGTGGATCCTCTCTTAGTTTTTCTGTTTTCTCGAAGTAAATTATCTGGATTCAACCATGAGGGCTCTATCCTGATAACGTTATTTAATCCTAAATGCTTCTTGAGGCTCAATGGCTAAACACCATAGCTGGATTAAATTTAAGCTCTCTTAATACCTCACAATGGGGATTAAATGCCAGTAGAAGTTTCATAGGGAATGAACCATACTTGAAATGAACCATAGAAAACAGTACCTATTTTTCAGATTTTAAGAAGTTTCTGTTTGGGG
>JADRCD010197309.1:0-17467 GCA_019843815.1 Montemys delectorum | reverse complement strand
TATCTATCTATCTATCTATCTATCTATCTATCTATCTATCTATCTATCTATCTACCTATCTATCTATCTATGTATCTTTGCCTCTCTCTGTCCCACTTGAGGACTGCTGTTTGTTCTTTGGAACCAGTAAGTGGTATCTATACCAAGCTAAAAACATTTCTGTCCAAGGAACTACCTGTCTAAACAAGAAGTAAGACCACCACACAATCCTTTTAAATGCTTCTTTTATTTCATTGGTTGTACATTGGGTGAGTGAACTGAATATTACAACCAAAACATAGAATTGATACAAATTAGAGTCCTGTTTACACTGTAAGATAACGAATGAGGGAATTCTTTAAGAAGTGTTACAGAAAGATTTAGTAGAAATGTGACCAGTGGTGTATGGCTGAAAGAATATTTCTGTGAAGTGCTATTAGATCCTGAAAACCAAGAGTGAAATGGAGTTCCCGTACAAGTGGAGTTAGTTTCCTAACTGCCGTAGCTGTTGGACTGATATCTTCCTGTCTTGGATATTGGTGATTTTGTTTTTGTAATTAAACAAAGCATTTAAGACTTATCCATCATAGTCAGACTTCTGAATATAAACAAACTTTTGGCAAATAATATTTATACAGAAAAATAGTTTTAGATCCTCTCAAATCCCAGAATTATTCTATAAAATTACATTATAAATAAATAAAAAGCAAAATCTGTTGTACATATATTTGTACATCTATGCATTTGCCTTGCCTCCTCCTTATTGCAAATGGCATATTTGACTCTGCATATTATAATCACAATTCTGGAAAATGGATATCATAGTAAAAAATACAGTCATCTATATTTGCTGGGGGATACAGGTGATGTTTTGATGCTCAATTATTAAAGGGCTGAAAATAGTTATGTGCTGATAATTTTTAAAATAAAAATCATGAAATGAAAGGGAAAAAAAGACAGTTACAACAATTAGTCTACAAAAATATTTCAGTGATTCCCATAATTTACCTTTTTAGTCTACTATCTTCTCAACGAGTTTAAATGAGTAAGTAAAGAAAAAAATAAGTATGAGTGTTTTAGGCAAGTTGTAGCGTAACTACATTGTTATAGCTGAGGAAATTACAAATATCAATAACACATAAAGATGAGAACTATCAAGGTGATACACGTTAGATACAATACTTTTCCACAAATTAAAACAAACACGACACAAGCACTACGCAAGATTACACTCAGAATGTGATTTCTCTTTTTGATACAGTTATCAGATCTATGATGTAAGATAAATAGTAATTAGACTTTGACCAACATGAATTAAATGCAGGTTTTTTCAATCAAAAAAAAAATGATATGGTTGGATGCCTCTAGTTTTCAGAACAGGCAATGATACCAAAATTTTAAAATATTTTACATTCAATCTCAAAAGTCAAAATACTTCAATCACTAAAATGTTCACAAAGAAAATGGATGTTTTAAACAATTACACATAATATCCATTTATAACAGCTGTTTCATTTCTTAAACAATAATTTAAAAACTATGTAGGTACTGTGTAGGCTATGTGCAACATATAAAATGTGAAATATGAAATATTTGGTACGATAGTGCTTAAAATAAACTTTAAAACAAACTTTCTGAACAAAATTTAATTGTATCGCTATTACCTTGAAGATCAACCAAGTATTTAAAAAAAGTAAACAACATTAAAATATGTTTCATCCATATATAGTATATATATGTATGTGTATATATAATATGTATGTACTTGTATTAAAGTTTTTTATACTTTTGAGACATAAAATATGCTTTAAGGTGAAAGAATTAAAAGAACTATTTTTTTCCATGCTGTAGTTAGTTACAACCCTTTAATCCAACTTTTAAAATGCAAAAACAGTAATGGATTTTTTAAAAAGTGAAACTATCTACTTTTTTTGTTTACATAGTAATTTGGATTAAAGTCACAGTTCGCATCTGTAGTGACTAAGCTCAGACGGACTTAAACTGGAATATTATACAGGCCTCCTCGCCTACAGCTCCCCTGTCTGACTAGGTTTTAGTTTAGAAGAGTTATTCGGTAACAGGCAACCGGAGGGCGAGTTTGAAAGACCAATCCCTTAGATTCACTACTGGCATGAGCCTTTCATTCTTGTCAAGCTGGATGAAGTCTGGCAAAATCTAGGCACTTCTACAAAGTCTCTCTTATAAAACAACTTTAAAAATATACTTGTAAAATAATACCTTCAAGACTTTGTTGGGTTGGGTATGAAGCTCATACCGTGCAAAGGTTTTTTTTTTTTTTTTCAATCTATGCAATGTTATTCTAGAATCCCATGATTCAGTGCGGCATCTCCTGGCAAAGTGAACCCCACACTCTGATGTGTCCCCCGGCAATTGTGCTTGAACTGCCACTCAGACTTTAGACCTGCGAGGCAGGCGCATGTTTTACTTCACTTCTCTCTGCTGTGACTGTCCGTCTCCTCAAGAAGTGAATCATACCCTTTGATCCAGTCAGGAAATGAAATGGCTGTGATTGGAGTTACGATCGAACCTGCCCTTGGAATAGGTACTTAAACTAAAGCTATGTGTTTATTGCTAAATTTGAAATATTCTGAGTCGAAATGAGCATATTGGCTGGGCTTTCTGCATCAGCTATAGTTATGGAGATAAGACAATATTCCTGGGACAGAAACTATGCTCAGAACCCTGTGAAAGAAAACCTCATCCTGTATGTCTTTGAACATCTCAGCTGGTCTCAGGTAGTTAACTATCTTAGGCTGGAATATACTAAGCATACCATATTTAATACTCATAATATGACATAGCAGAACTAGCCTTAGGGTTGTGGTCTGTCCAGAAGAACTAAATTTAGCATGCAGTTTGTGGCAATTCTATTGAGGAGGAAACGGGGTAGTATGTACAGTAACAATGTTTAGTTATTCTCAATGCAGATTCTTGGCATTCCATTCCATTTCTGTTGATTATTTCAGAATTATCTGTTAAAGAAAAAGACAAGTGCAATTTAGACCTTCTGCAGGGAAAAGAGAAAGTTCAAGTCTTATTCTTTTGCAGACAGATATTTGAAAGTAGAATGATCTTCAATTTCTCATAATTCTGACAATCATTAACTTTGTAAAACCTGTACTCTCCATGCTGAGGATTTTTGCACTGAGCAGTTTCTTCTGCGTGCCCATAGCAAGGACTGGTGACTCAAGCACAGTTTTCTATGAGACCATGACAGCAGGTATGTGGGCAGGTAGTCTGTTCCGATCTCAATCTCTTTAACTGATTTTGCTTCATATTTCTTTGGTCTATGCTCATATTGCTATCAAACTGACCTTTGATCTACTGATCAGTAATCAGAAATTTTACCTTTGAAAGTTGTTTATGAACTTAACTATCAATATCTCAGAGTTAATCAATCAGATAGTTTAACAGTTCACTTATAACTAACTCAAAGAGACAGTCTTATCAAACACAACCTTGTTCCCAAGATAGACCAGCAACCAGCTTAAATGTCACAGTGAAAATTGATAACCATCTAACTAAGCAATTAAAAATATTCGTAATACAGATAAAGCTCAAGCAAGGCTACTACTAAGCCCAAGCTCGGCTCCTGGGATTAACCACCGAGGTCCCATCCCGCTTCTGCATCACTGGACTGTGACTCCAGGGTCTTGCACACCCGAGGCCAGCACTCTGCCACCAAGCTAAGTCCCCAGCCCAATCATGTCCCTCTCCAATCTACTGTTCTTGGGGTGAGAGGTTTGGGTCTATGTGGTCTAGACCATTAAATATCAAGCTTAAATATAACATTTTTTTGCAACACTTTGATTTATCTTTGTGTAACTAATGAACATAAGTTCATTTGTTAAGGAGTCAAAAAGAAATAAGAAATATCCCTTATGGTAAACATCTGTGGTACACATCTGGTTTCAATTCCTAGTAAGAGGGTTATTTCTACAAATGTGATTTATTACCCTATTACCCTATTAGAGTTTTTGCATATAGATATTTTTCTTTGATCACTACAATAGTTCATATGTAATATTTTAGTATATTCAAATGATAAATATGCCCATCCTTTACTTTATTGGGCATACAGATGTATACAGAATTGGTCAAAAATGGAGGTGACTTATGGAAATATTTATGTGAAATGAAGGTTTGAAACTTCAGACAGTGAGGCTAGTCACTTAAGATTTATTTACTCATCTTTACTTGTATGGCTACATGTGTGTCTGGGAGTGAGGACGCTTCACTGAGGCGGGTGCCTAGAAGAGAATGTCAGGAGTTCTGAGTTGCTCAACTTGGGTGCTGGGAACCAAAGTTTGATCCTTCAGAAGAGCAGCAACTTCGGTTAACCACTGAACGGTTGTTCTAGCCCCGAGCCCTATTCCTTATTCTTGGAATTTGAAGATAATTTGGAGAATAGTGTTCCTTGTTTCATGTGCTGGTAGATGTGATATTTATATGTAGATTCTGTCACAGGATCTAGTATTTGAATGCGTTTATCATATGGTCTTTGAATGACATCGTGACAGCTAGGTAATACTTAGAATCTCCAAATAGTCAGTTTACACTTTTTAAGATTCAGATAGTTGACTGTTAAACAGGGTTTTCCTGTATCTCATCCCCAAGCTTCCAAGTTATCTGCAAACAGGAATGCTTCCTAATGATGTCTTCATCAAATCACATTCTATTTTTTCCCCTATTTTCTCTTACTTTAGCATCAGACTCTGAAAGATATCGGGGAATTCACTAGTTCTTTAGACAAATGTGATGGCATACTTTTTTGGAATGTACACAATCCTGCTTATTGGATGAAGTTAAAAAACCAGACAGAACGGAATTACAAACACCTGATGGATGCCCTACAGAAAACCTAGTAATGAAAACCAGGGAGTTTACATTGCGGAAACTCACAAGGATCCTTTGAACTTGTGTATGACAGAGGGAACAGTGGGAAATAGCTGGGCTGCCTCTCCCTCTGCCAGTGAATGGAGTGCATGGAGCCAGTGCATGGAGACAGACAGGTAGGAGTGGGCTCTGGTGTTGTTGAACTTCAAGTCATGATGAACCTAGACCAGAAACTTGACTGTCAGGGCTGTACCTTTGTCTATCTGTGACATGCCATGCATGTGTAGGATAAAAGGATGAGACACAGCAGTTGTGGACTTCCAGAAGTTCTGGGATTTGATCTCAGGGCTGAGTAAATCATTCAGTTTTTCTCCTTAGAAGTTCCATTTGTGGGTGGCAATGGCTTCCATGAAAGTATCATTTATTGTTAATTTTTTTCCCTGAGAACACTAACTCACTAGGACTGTCCCTTTGACCTCTGTTCTCATGTTAGGGGACATGTGACACTCTGATCTGTAGGACCCCAGGGGAGCATGTGCTGGACAAGCTAAGCAGGAGGGAGATGGCGTCAGGAGCTTCTCTTTGGTTTTTGACCTTCTTTCCTTTAGTCAGATGATATTTTTAATTGGTGCTAAGGCTGTATAACTATAAGACAATAGGTACATTCTGCATGCTTTCCTCCTGGCTTGCTGCAGAGATGTTTTTCTGCACCACCTACATATTTCCCTGTACACCTTGTCACCTCTCTGCCTCTACCATTCTTTATGACCACTTTTATACCCAGATGGACTGGACACTTCAGAAGGTGTCTGAACACTAAATATTGGCACAAATCATCTAATTAAAACAGTAGGCTTACAGTTGTTATAGGTGATGTGGCAAAACACTACAAAGCTGATGCACCAGCTTAATTAAATGCTTAATTAAAATATCAGGCTAAAGGGATGGCGAAGCAGTTAACGGTGCTTAGAACTCCTTCAGAGGGCTCAGTTCAGTTCTCAGCATGCATGGCTGGTGGCTTACAACCTACCTGAACCTCCAACTCCAGGAGAGCTGGTGCTCTAGCATCAGCCTCTATGAGTATTTATTTTAGAGCATGCACACACACACACACACACACACACACACACACACACACGGCAAACACATTTTTAAAAACCCAACTTTGAAAACAGCACATCAAAATAAGCACAACAAGCTAAATGCCAGTGATTTCTTTTCTGTCTTGCGTTTAGTCCAATCTGAGATGGCTACTCAGTGTTCCTTCCCAAGGTACTGTAGCCCACACATCCTTGGAGGACATAATTGAAAACTACATCATTAGGCCCATAAACGTCTACATGTAAGTTAAATGGATGGAGAGCTAACTGATCAAGTCTCCTAAGAGCCTCTATCTTTGCTTGAGTTTTGGTGTCTACCCTCGTGACTCAGTAGGAGTATCTGTCACACGTGAGCTCGTATGTGCTGTAGTTATACTCGGTCGACGCGAAAGCCTGTGCAGCAGGAACCGGCTTGCATTGGTCCGATACTCATTTGCTCACTTGGCTCCTGACATGAGAAGTCTCTTCAGGAAATGAAACTGGTGGCCCTTCTCAGACCCATGCCAGGGACTAGGGGAAGCTGAGGTTCCAAAGCCTTTTTTACACCTTTTAGCTGAGCACCCCACTCCACCAGAGTGCCACTACTTCAGCTTCTGAGAAACCTTTGCAAGCTACAACAGGAACTAAGTCAAACATATCGGAGGAGACACATCTCTATGTACCTCCCTGGTGGGTGATTCCCTTAAGTAAGTAGTATTTCCTAAGACAGAAACATGGCTGGAGAATTCTTAAGTACTATTATGGTCTGCCATGTATGGTAAATCAAAACTTTGAACTGAAAATATTGTTTTCAAAGTCCTTCCCCACTAAAAGGAGAACACACAGAAATGAAGACAGCTGATACCCACAAAGTTTACACTTCAAGTTAGAAAACACAGACAAGCTTGACCTCTGGTCAAGAGTGCCTTCACCAATCAGTTGTGGCCCTCTGGTTATAGCAATATGTGTGATACAAAAAAAAGTTCGATGGCTGCGGTAGAATCTACTTATTAATAAGGAGATAAAAATCATATAAATTAATTAAACTAGATCCTGTAAATTGCTGTATTTAGGTCTGATGGTTCTCCTCAGTGTGTAGGTAGCCTATGATATATCCCGCGTGAACATAGTCTGTGAGGGGTCTGATACTTTTTGCAGACAGAGCGTCAAATAGGTCTTCTTATCAGGCACTGGGCAGCCACTGATGAATTCTTGTATCCTTACTGAGGTGTGTGGTGATGAGGGGCAGAAGAGATTATGAAGAGGTGTTCTGGGCTAGGCTCACCTAAGGAAATATGAAGCCTTTCAGAGCCAGGTAGCTGAAAATTCTGTGAGTGATCCCCATTACAGAAAATGATTTTGTGTGGCTCAGATCCATCTCTGGGCTGCATTCAGCAACGACTGCGGGTGTACGTATGGGTCACGCTCACTTCCTTGGAGGAGAGACCCAACCAAGTCTAGGCTGCTGCTTCCTGAGTTGAGCAACAGTTGTAGCAAGTCAGGGCAGACAGTGAAAGGGAAGTTGGTGGAACTGGGAGAGAATGTGTACTAGGGAGTTAATCCTGCAACTTCCAGACATTTAGTGCTCACTCCCAGGACTAGGGCACTACACTAGAAGAAGCCTGATGACTAAAACGAAAATACGATCACCCTGACTCAATCACCAGCTATGAAATATTCATGTACTTTTGTCTCCTTCTTAAAGATGACGAATTTAGGATGAGCCATCCATCACTTGGAAGAGATCTGACCAGGATGTGAGATGGACTTGGTTGAAAGCACAAGTTTGTGCAGAGACGGAATCACTAAATTTGAACTCATCAGTAGCATGAACTCAAGAGCTGACTCAGCTGCTCTTCCTTCGGGAGGGCGCAAAGGATCTTGGGGTTGCTTTAGCGTTTCAGAGACAACTACCAATGCCTCTGAGTTTATCACATGGGGGTGATCTTTAGGAACTGAATGTATACTTTCAAAAGGGTGAGTTTCTATGTGGCTTCTAGAAAAATTTACACTCCCTACAGAAAACACTCATCGCCAAGATTCAAAAATGTGTCTTCGGAGATGGCAGCTCAGATATTATGCTCATTAAGAACAGCTTTGCTTAGTTGATGTGGAAGACATCTTAGTGGAAACACTCAGGCCTCCAAACCCCAAAACAGCTTAAGAAGAGCAAGGGATGTTTCCTTAAATTTCCCCCATGACCAGCTATCAAATGCTGTCTTTATATTGTTGACTCTGGAGAGGTAGATAAAATATGCCTTATAAAATATCTGTGTGGCCTTGTTGAACTCTGAAAGAACCTCAGAGATTCTTGGTACCACAAACTTCAAGTTGTAGTGGCTATTTTCAGGCAGGTACATTAAGTGGGTCTTCAGCAGATTCCCTAGGAGGGATCTTGGATTCCCCTTTATGTCCCTGGTGCCCTGGTGTGTAGGATGAGGGCTGGGCACACAGGAATCACCAGTTTCTGGTTGAATGGATGAATACAGAGGAAGTAGCTGAAGACAGTGCCCCATTCACAGACGACCACGAGCTGAATTAGGGCAGCGGGCAATGCAGGCAAGAGCAGAAGCCCCAAGACTGTAGAAGACACTGTCGCCGTTTGTGGTATGTGAAATATCTTGGGAAAAATACATTATCGCTACAAACTGTCTTCACTTCTCATCGTATATAGATAAAAAGAACAGTTCTCCAGGCTGGGGCCAGAATCACACAGGAAAATGTGGCCAGCAAACCGAAATTCCACTGGAGGAAAATGTCTCAACGTTGTAAATACCTTTCCCACGGTCACAGGGCTCTATCGCCACAGAAGGGCATTTCCCTGTTTTCTGAAGTAGAACTTATTATTTCCTTTAAAGTAGAACAGAGACTTGCCTGTTTCTACCATCCGATATTTATTTCTTCACTTCTTTTTCTGTGATGGGGACTGAACCCACGGTCTGCACATGCTAAAATGTGCTCCATTGATGAGGTGTTTCCCAACCCCTCTCTTCTCTGTGTTCTTTTTATTATGCCCTGCTCATGACTACCACTGTCCGTCTTCTCCTCTTCTTTGCTCTATAGCCACACAACTCTTTTATATGGCAGCCATTACTGTCCCAAAAATGGTGTCCATTTCTGATGTCTCCAGAGAGGCAAAACCCATACAGTATTCTGATTGATGCACATGGAAGGATACATTGAAAGGTTATCTTAAAATTTATTTGTAGACAGGGTCTCATTTAGCCCAAGGCTGGCCTCAGACTTGCTATGTAATTAAGTATGACTTTGAAGTTCTGACCATCCTGTCTCTAGTCCACTACTGCTGAAAGCCACAGGTGTATGCTGGGACCACAGGTGTGTGCTGGGACCACAGGTGTGTGCTGAAAGCCACAGGTGTGTGCTGAAAGTCACAGGTGTGTGCTGGGACCACAGGTGTGGAATGCTAGCAGTCACTCTAGCAATTTCTCTTCTACCCCCAGCCTCTGAAGACAGGCCTTACTTACTATTTTAGGGGACGCTACCACATTTAATTTACTTTCAAATGGAGATTTATTTGTGCTTAACAGGCATAGTCTGGGATCCTGGGAACAAGTTGTCATGTTGACAGTTTCACTCCAAGGATAGCAAATGGAGGTTGGGTGGCATATGTCTAATACTTGGTGGTCCCCAAGAGCAGTTTATTCCAATTGCTCTGCTCTGCGGCACTGCAGAAAGTTAGCACCCAACGATGTCCCTTCTCTATCCTTACTGATGGCGATTCATTTTTGGAAAAATGTCCCACCCCCACTCGGTGGTTAATAAACAGAAGACTTTGGGGATACGTTTTGATATAAAAAAAATTGTCCTATGAAAGATGTTAACACCACCCTCCTTAAAGATTACTGACTAAGGCCCACACTGACAGGCTCCCTGGACGAAATCTGAAAGTTCCTGATCTGGGATCAAGCATCCACATGTCATATTAAAACAAGTCCTGTGTGGAAACATCTAGACTCCTGGGTGTATTATGGTGTGGCTTTGATCATGGCCTCTGAAATCCAGGGCCTCTGAAGCTTGGTTCTGGAGAGTTCTCACACTAAGACAAGACTGGTCCCTCTGAGGCTTGGTTCTGGAGGGTTCTCACACTAAGACAAGACTGGTCCCTCTGAAGCTTGGTTCTGGAGGGTTCTCACACTAAGACAAGGCTGGTCCTTACACGAATGCTCTGAAACACTCAAGGTTGCCCCAGAGTGACTGTTTCAGTTAAAATGTTTCTTTCCAAGCCACGTATCACAAGTTCATCACAAACAACCCCCCCCCCCGTTTTCAATATAATAATATAATAATATATAATGTCAGGAAATAAAATAAAGGGCTTAGGTATACTTGACATTGCTAACCTATGCGAACCAGACAAAGGGGAAGGTCAAAGTCATTCCCCCTTACAGACGGCTCATCACCCATGTGTGCTCTATCCTTAGGGGAGTGAGCTCTCCTGTCGTAGTGAACTCCTCTAACTGGACTGGGATTCTCTTCACACACCATTCATGATAGGGAAAGCCTACCCACTGGGGAAAGAGTCAAGAAAGGGGCTCTCTTCATGCACCTAATAGCAAGGCTTCTTTTCCCCAGGCTAGCCCCTGATTCTGTCTTCCACCTGAGGGTGAATCCCAACAATCATTTCCTCTGAGATAGGAGGGCTAGCCTCAGCTCATCTTCCACTAACATGTTATAACTCTGTTGTAATTGAACAGTACATTAAATTCTAATGTAGTCTGCTAAGAATGACTGGCTCTTACATACACTGAGGAGAAAGGTAAACAGATATGGCAGGTTCTTCTCACCCCATTTCTTTTCTTTCCTTGATCTTTCCTCCTGGTGTTATTGAAAATACTGAAGAGTGCTGTGTGCTTATTTATAGAGAATAGCTATGAGATTATGTTTGATCTGCAGCTGTGAAAGCAGGCAAAACCTAAAACAATACCTCAGGCCGAAGGGGTCAAAGGAGAGCCAGGAAGAAACGAAGCAGGCAGGGCAAGCCATAGCTGCCCAGGAACTAGTCTACACCTGGGTGTGTGTGTGTGTGTGTGTGTGTGTGTGTGTGTGTGTGTGAGTTGTGAATACATACATGTGTGTACTCGTGTATGTATGTGTGTATGTATATGAGTGTGTACACGCATGTGTGTGATGTGAATGCATGTGTGTGAGTGTGTGTACATGCATGCATGTGTGTGGTACGAATGCATTTGTGTGCATGCATCCATGTACATATGTGGGTATGTGTGCGTGTGTGTGTGTGTGTGTGTGTGTGTGTGTGTATTTGTGCATGAGCGTGGAGGCTAGAAGTCGTATAGGCAGGGCAGGGTGTTTCCTCAATTGCTTATCACCACATTTGGGGGACAGGGTCTGTCACTGGCTTGGCTAGCCTGGCTCGCCTTTGGGTTCCAGAACCTCTGTGTCAAGGTTCCCTAGTGCTGGGATCATGCATCTGTGCTCTACACTCAGCTTCTTTATTTGGGGATGTTGCAGATTCAAGCTAATGTTTTCAAACTCACATGATAAGCTCTTTACTGACTGAGCCATATCTCCTCACCCCAGGCTTGCACCACACTGAACATCCCAGTACTATTACACACGTGTCCCTTATTGACCATGCCATGAACTGAGCAGAACTGTAAAGGGCACCTGGAGGGCCTGCCATGGTTAAAACTTCTGCAGAAAGCGCTTTGAGGACTGAGCTCACCTAACGGGTCTGTCTGGTCAGAAAGAAAACCACAGAGAACTTGTCTTTGAAAAATCATGTCTCCATCCACAGGAAGCTCTCCTTTCAGAGCATCTGTGAGTAAACGTGGAGCCATACCACCAGGGCCAGGGCTGTTTCTACAGGAAAGCCTAGCACCAAAGCCACTGGCCAAAGAACTTGAAGAATATCCTTTCCAAATGCAGACTGTATATGTTAAAGAAGGCCACATTTTCCTACTGAATCAAAATATATAAAATTAGGGTGATATTATTAAAGCAAATACCCTAAAATATTTAGAATATTTACAATAATATGTGTAGGAAGTGAGGCTGAGATTAAATAGGTAGCCCACGCCTGAGTGGTTTTGCTAATTCCGACCTCTGAGCATGGATGCTGCATCTAAGAAAAAAATTTACATGTAAAAGCTAACAAGCAACGTCAAGACTGCCTTTGTTATATAAATGTACAATAATCAATGTCCCTATTATTTTATAGTTATTTTTGACATCAGTCTCATCTTAAAGGTTTCACGGGTTACAAGCTAACAACTCAAGAATGAAAAATGAATAAAAATACGTCAGTGTCCGAGAGGGAAAAAAAGGAGCTGAAGCAACTATTTTATTTTTTAAATGATTAATTAGTTTATATGACAATTGCAAAGAAATTTCGGAAAGATTTGTTCATGCAATGTAGGATTTTTTTTTCTTTTTTACAATTATTTAGTTTTCCTCACAGTCATAAATTAAAGATCCAGGTCAAGAATTAAAAAAAAAAAATCCATGAAAATGAGCTCCTGCTGTTCTTTGCACAAGTCTCCAACTCTGCTCCAGACCTTGCTTCTGCGTTCACTACAAAAGTGTGAGGCCTGGGCTCCTAGGCACATTCTGGCTGCTGAATCTGTTTTCACAAGAGGGCGGAATGTGTAACTCAGACCATTAGGAACCGGTTTTTAAGGTACCAATGGCAGAAACACTACCAAAGGCTAAATTCAGTGGGATGAACAGGAGGATGGTGTGAAGTATTGGATGTGGATTGGAGAATGCTACTGCCGGACAACAGCTTCTGGTCAACAGCTTCCACCACAGTGAAGATCCTGAAACCTCATTTTAGCTCTTTGCCTGTGAAGGTTGTACGTGCACGTGCACATATGTGTGTGGGTGTGCACATATGTGTGTACGTGCACACGCATGTTCAGGTGCGTGTGCGTGCGTGCGTGCGCTTGTGTGTGTGTGTGTGTGTGTGTGTGTGTCTGTGAATTTAATTTGGCTGCTCAGTTGTGTATAAACCACAAGTATAAAGGAAACAAACAAACAAACCAGAGAGCAGATGTGAGAGACACTCGGGAGTCACATCTGTGTCTCCAGCTGTTTGTGAGCTGTCTGAGCCTCTGTTCTCACTTTGCTTGCCTGTGGCACACTACTACCACCACAGAGCGGTGGGCTTTAGATGAGGTCACAGCCAGCTCTCCCACCAACTCCCCAGGAAGTCTAGAGACACTCTGCCATAAGACACGGCAGGACGAAGCCAGAGGCGGATGCTTGATCAAGGACAGCCGCCACACTCTTGATTTCCTTACTATAAACATCTCTGTCAGTGGTTGGGTCTCTCTGAGGTGATCTGCATCCCATAATTACTTTGACTATAATTATTTGCCCATTTCTTCATTGCCTATACTTTTTATTATGTAAGGCCCGCCCGCGGGAAAACGGGCTGCCTTTCCACTGCCTCGTTCCCAGGGCCCCAGCTGTATAGCTCCTAATATCCACTGCTGAGAGGAAGCGAGAAGGCGGACCACCACAGAATAAAGAGTGGGCTTTTTAATAATGTCTGCTGTCCCAGGATAAGCCTCACTTAACAGATTCAGTCCGCTGAGGAAAATCCCACAGCTGCACACAGCCACTGTCCTCGTGAAAACAGAGCTCTGACAGGGGGGCACAGGGACAAGGAAGAATTTTTATCATGAGAAGAATCATCTTACAATATAAGACTGTGACAGCCTAGGTCTTCTGGCTCTTTCTTAATTCCCCCTCCCCCTTTTTTGGAGACGTGTTCAGGTAAACCTGTCCATTAAAAAAAAAATGTGCTAAAGTATACATAAAAATAAATCTACTTTAAACATTTTTGATGGTAGCTCAGTGACATGAGACAATCACTTTGCTCTACAACTAAGCCAGCCCACCTCTAGAACTTTTCCTCTGAATTGAAACTCGCACCGATTAAACACCACCTCTGAACTTTCCTTCCTCGACCCGTGTGTTTTCAGCACTGTGAACTGAATCAGGGATTTGTGCACACATGACAGAACACTCTACCCCTGAGCTACACCGCCAGCCTTGGTTTCATTGAGACGGCGTCTCACGCAGCTCACGCTGGCCCCTGACCTGAGACCCTCTTGCCACAGCCTTCTAGGTGCTGTGGTTTCACACTGCGTCCACAGACAGTGTGTTTGTTTCACGCTGCATCTGGCTCTGAACCTTATCCACCTCCCATCCTTCCTGTTTCCGGCTTTAAAGTGGGATCCCTGGTTCTGTGCCCGACCTGCCCCCATCCCCTGAGCTGACTTTCTTAGTTCTGTGCCTTTACTTAGGAATAAATGAAACGTCCAGTCGCTCACCCATCACCTGAAGGCTGCCCAGAACATCCTTTCTTAACTAGTGACACTCAGTTTACCTGAGGTTGTGGACAAGAAAGTTCTATGGAGACAATGGAGAAAAACTACCTCTTTTAAAAAAAAAAATTTGGGAGGCCTCGGGGTCCATCCTCTCTCTCCCTGCTAGCTTACCACTCTGGAATGTTCTTGCCCCACAGCCTGGTTTTCGTCACTGAGCTAAAATCTGAGTTTCTTTGTCAGTCTCAAAGACCACCAGGATTTACAGACAACTCTGATGCAGAACTTAGACTTCTGGAAGTCTCCGTCTCTGCGAGGACATGTGAAATGGTTAAAATATTTAAAGGTGTACTCGGACTTCTTGTTTTCTGTCATCTGTCACTGAGGACCAGACACATCCCTCCTCTCATGCATGCTGGGCAAAGGCTGACTCACCTGCTTAACTCTACTCTCCTAGGAATGACTGGCAGGGTGTCCTAACAGCCAATCCCTACACAGACCACAAGCCCCTGTCCCTTCAAACGTGCTGGGGAGCACAGGGCTTGCAGAATTTCATGCCTGGGGTTTGAGCATGTCCAGCCACATGACTGCTTGAGTTGTGAGCTGTTTATCCTCTGTGGTTTGTTCTCATCTGGAAAAGGCACGAAGCCCTTCACAGAGCAATAATGAGTATTGAGTAAATGTTGCGTATAAGGAGTCTGACGGCGGTCTTGGAGGAAGGTGGGCTTCTTTCCCTAGGGCTACTATTTTGGGACTCATAATCCTAAATCAAATTTGGTTTCAGTTTCTATTTTTAAATAGAATATAGTTATTCAAATAATTCCATTGTGCATTTAAATATAGGTTTGAATGTTGGAAATATGCTTGGCTTTTGGGTGAGATTAAGATATTTTAGAATATCAAATGCATTTGTTCCCTTTTCTACAACACATGCTGGTGTCACCAAAAGAAGCCGAACTGAACTTCTCTAGTTTTTTCCATTGAGGTTTTGACTGTGGGCTCATAATAATTATTTGTGCAAACTGAGACCTTTTATTGTAAGAATGCAGCGGTTATTCGCCAGCACTGGGTGAACAGTGACCACCCCCATGACAATCTGATATCCCGATGGGCAGCACTTCTCATTTCCAGTTAGACATGGGTCACCCAGCTGCGGGCTTAGTAGGCACACAGTATGAGCAAGACATCCATCCCCCTTTACTCTTGATATGCCCCACCTCTACGATGGAAATCCAAAGTTCTTCCACTCCTAGGACAGTATTATATGACGACACTAAACTGTCTTTTTATTTTTGGCAGGAACAGAGGTTGAACCTAGAACCTCACACATGTGAGGCAAGAGTTCTTCCATGGAGCTACAGCCCCAGCCTTTGACACCGTTTTAATTACTTAGCCAAAGCCACAAAATGTAAATATTTCCACAAGCTACATTATTTATTAATTACTTCTAGAGTCCTGTGCTTAGAGATAATGACTATTCATAGAACTTCTGCGAACCAATCTGGCTTAACATATAAATGTCTGCAGTTCAACCCTGAAGATTTCACTTCTCATGTAGCTCCTGCATATGCTTCAGAAGTTAGCAGGGACTTCCCAGCTTATGCTTAACAAACTGACATAAACTGCCAACAAACAACTCAAAATTCCCCATCCCGGGGCAGGGCACATAATGGAATTCTTCTCCCTTGAAGGAGCAGAAGCTGTTTTATGGCCTCACAGTTCACTGTGGAACAGCAATGGCTCACACAGACAGTGGGATTGATGGAACAGGCATGACTTAACACTGGAAGAATACACATAGGAAAACAAAGTTCACTTCTTAGGTATCTCTGCTTACTCACAAACCCTCCCATGCTCCAAGGAGGAAGCAAAGTTCCATATTTCAAAACAGCTTATAGCTAGCAATTCTTTTTTTGTTGTTGTTGTTTTTTGTTGTTTTTTGAGACAGGGTTTCTCTGTGTAGCCCTGGCTGTCCTGGAACTCACTCTGTAGACCAGGCTGGCCTTGAACTCAGAAATCCGCCTGCCTCTGCCTCCCAAGTGCTGGGATTAAAGGCGTGTGCCACCACCGTCCGGCTAGCAATTCTATGGGAACCTTGCTTTGGGGGAGCAAACGAGGCCTAAATGCAGTGTTAGGAGAGCAAGGTTCTCATCCTCGTATAACCGGGAGCAAGCCAGTCCAATACTCTTGGGTTTTATTATAAAATGGAGATTTAGAAGTTTAGAGAAGTTTGAAATCTAGCTTTGCTTCTTAGCAGTATAACCTTGGGCATGTTCCTCAGCATCTCTAATGGTCCCTTCAGGGACATCTCTGCTTTCAGAGAGGTAATTCACATCAAACGCTGTGTGTGATGCTGGGCACGTGACAAGTGCTTCAAGCAGGGTGGTGGCTTGAGTCACATCTTCGCCGTCTGTCCTGTCGTCCTTGAGGTCCTTCCACAATCATTTAAAGTACTTTCTCAGGAAGGCAGCTGGCGAAATGGAGAAAAGACTGCTCTAATCGGGATCTAGGCTTGCGAACTTGGCTAATTTATGAGAGTTGGGCAAGGCATTTTGTTGAGTGATTCCAGCTCCTATTACAATTTATAGTGTTACTTGTATCACATAAATACGTTTATTCTAGGGTTGGGGAGAGAGCTCAGTGGGGAAAGTACTTGCCACACAAGCAAGGGGGCTCCACTTGGGATCTCCAGCATGCAGGTGAAAGCCTGAGTGCACGATGCTGCCATTACAACCCCAGCGCTGGGAGGGGGAGCGGAGGACTCCTGGCGCTGGGAGGGTGGGAGGAGGAGGAGGACTGCTGGGTCTGGGAAGGTGAAGGGGAGGTCTCCTGGGGCTTGGTGACCAGCCAGTCTAGTTAAAAGAGAGCTCCAGGTTTAATGACAGGCACGGTATTTTTTTTTTTTTTTAAAGAGTAAGGTTGAGAGTGATTTGGGTAGGCATTTCCTATCAACCTCTGGCCTCAATACCTATACACACATGCACACACACATGGACATGCGCACACAACACATTTTATTCTACAGGCATGACATGACTGTGGTAATTTGCTCTTTGGACTTACTGACTTACATCTGAGCGACTTAATTGAAACTGTTCTTTACCTGATGCACCCATTACTAGGGGGCACTGAGAGGCATCCTATAGTGATCAATTTATCCTATAGTGATCAATTTAATGATACTGCTTTTAGAAACAACCCATGGGGATCAGTGGTGAGCGCCTGTACTTGATACAGGAA
>JADRCD010197306.1:19998-35699 GCA_019843815.1 Montemys delectorum | reverse complement strand
TACTCAGGAAATAGTGTAAAACTTACTAGAGCCTCGGAGCTTCTGCACTGAGAAATTATCTCCTGAATTACCAACCTTCATACTCCATTAGAACACTGCAAATAGTGCAACTGAAAAAATGTTGCTGATAAAAGTTAAGCCAAGAAAAGAAGTAACATCAGGTACACAAATCCCAATGCATTAACTTAAGAACCACGGAAAGTCAAGACATCACAAATAAATCCCAGATAGAGAACTCAGATCTAAGTAAGTTCAAAGACACAAAATCAAACATCTGAATAAAATCAGGAAGGAGGCAGTTGAGATGGAAAAGGAATTTAGCAGAGATGTGGAAATAATCCAGTACACCCACCTGAGAGATTCTAGAGACAGAATACAGTAAGCCCAGTGAACAAACTCTGTGGTGGGTAAGGGAGTCAAGGAGAAGCTGAGTTTGAAGGCTAGAAGGGGGACAAGAACTCCCCAATAAAGTAAAGAACCGAAGAAGAAAGACTGGTGAGATTTCCAAGATATACAGGAAACTCTGAGAAGACAAACCATGAGTTATAGGCATAGGAAAAGGAGAAGAACCTTGTTCAAAAGGCATAGAAGGTGCTTCCCAAAGAATCAAAATAAAATTTCCCAGAGCTAGAAAACAAGAAGCCGATTTGGACAAGACCAAAAGAGAGCCTCCCCTCCTCCTATTATAATTTAAACATTGTCCAAAGAAACAGAGTTGATAGAATAAATGAAATTTATTAGATGGGCTTACAGGATGTCTCGCTATCCCACAATGCAAAGGCTTGTCCAGTCCCTGAGGATGAAAGTCTCAGCAGTCTCAGTCTGGTGCTGGAAGCCTGGAGGATTCCCAGAGCATTGCTGGTTTCCAGTCTTCATTGTAATCCTGAAGACAATGGATTTAATAAAGGCTTCAGTAACAAAACACGCAGACTTGCCAGGGAGAGATCAAGCAAGCAAAATGCGAAAGCTCCTCTCTTCTGTGTTCTTTTATGTGGACTGCCACTAGAAGGTGTGGCCTGACTTAAGGTGACTCTTCCCACATCAAATAACCTGATTTAAAAAAATCCCTCACAACTGTGCCCAGCCACTTGGGTTTTAGTTGATTATAGATGTAGTCAAAGTAACACTCAAGAGAAGCCGTTCAAAAACTACATATACAGAACAACAACACAAAATCAATACATTGAAAGTGGCAAGAGAGAAGTACTGTCAGATTCCAGATTACACAACTAGGACTTAGAAAGCCAGAAGGGCCAGAAATGATGTATTTACGCTCTGGAAGATGACAACTGGCAACCTAAGCTACTATAACCAGGAAAACTTGAACACTTAAAGAAAAAAACAGAACATCCCATGGAAAAAGATTTGACCAAAGGAAATTATGACCACTAAGCCAGCTCAACAGAGAAAACTAGGAAGAATCATATATCCTAAGGAACAAAATGAATTTATACATGAGAAGGCCACAAGAAAGAAAAAACAATGCTAGAATAATGCTCTAAGCAAGAGAGGGAGGAATGAAATCCAACCATCACAAAATAAACAAAATCAATACACAACTCTCAACAATAATTCTAAATATAACTGGTTTCAGTTCTCTAACTAAAAGACACCAGGTCCCTTCTTATGCTTCATATGTTCTGCGCGTTGTATTTTGGGCATTCTGAGCCTTTGGGCTAATATGCACTCATCACTGAGTACATACCATGTGTGTTCTTTTGTGTCTGGGTTATCTCACACCAGGATGATATTTTCTAGTTCCATCCATTTGCCTGCCAATTTCATGAAGTCATTGTTTTTAATTCCTGAGTAGTACTCCACTGTGTGAATATACCACATTTTCTGGATCCAATCTTCTGTTAAGGGACGTCTGGGATGTTTCCAGCTCTGGCTATTATACATAAGGCTGCTATAAATGTAGTGGATCATGAGTCCTTGTTATATGTTGGAGCATCTTTTAGGTATATGCCCAGGAGTGGTATAGCTGGATCTTCAGGTAGGAATATTCTCAATTTTCTGAGGAACCGCCAGACCGATTTCCAGAGTGGTTGTACCAGCTTGCAATCCCACCAGCAATGGAGGAGTGCTCCTCTTTCTCCAATTCTTGCCAGCATCTGCTGTCACCTGTGTTTTTCATCTTAGCTACTGTGACTGGTATGAGATGGAATCTCAGGGTCGTTTTGATTTGCGTTTCCCTGATGACTAAGGATGTTGAACATTTCTTTAAGTGCTTCTCATCCATTTGCGATTCCTCAGTTGAGAATTCTTTGTTTAGCTCTGTACCCCATTTCAATAGGGTTATTTGGTTCTCTGGAGTCTAACTTCTTGAGTTCTTTGTACATTTTGGACATTAGCCCTCTATGGGATGAAGGGTGGGTAAAGATCTTTTCCCAATCTGTAGGTTAACATTTTGTCCTGTTGACAGTGTCCCTGGCCTTTCAGAAGCTTTTCAGTTTTATGAAGTTCCATTTGTCAATTGTTGATCTTAGAACATGAGCCATTCATTGGTGCTCTGTTCAGGAAATTATCCCCTGTGCAGAGGTGTTCAAGGCTCTTTCCCACCTTCTCTTCTATTAGTTTTAGCTTATCTGGTTATGTGGAGGTCCTTGATACACTTGGACTTGAACTTTGTATAAGGACATAAGAATAGATCAATTTGCATTCTTCTATATGCTGACCACCACTTAGACCAGCACCATTTGTTGAAACTGCTGTCTTTCTTTCCACTAGAAGGTTTTGCCTTCTTTGTCAAAAATCAAGTGACCATAGGTGTGTGGGTTCATTTCTGGGTCTTCAATTCCATTCCATTCATCTACCTGCCTGTCTCTGTACCAACACCATGCAGTTTTATCACTAATGCTCTGTAATACAGCTTGAGGTCAGGGATGGCGATTCTCTCAGAAGTTCTCTTACTATTGAGAATGGTTTTCGCTACCCTAGGTTTTTGTTATTCCAGATGAATTTAAGAATTGGTCTTTCTATCTCTGTGAAGAATTGAGTTGGAATTTTGATGGGGATTGCACTGAATCTGCAGATTGCTTTTGATAAGATGGCCATTTTTACTATTTTAATCCTGCATATCCATGAGCATGGAAGACCTTTCCATCTTCTGAGGTCTTCTTCAATTTCTTTCTTCAGAGACTTGAAGTTCTTGTCATACAGATCTTTCACTTGCTTGGCTAGAGTCACACCAAGATATTTTACATTACTTGTGACTATTGTGAAGGGTGTTGTTGCCCTAATTCTTTCTCAGCCCGTTTATCCTTTGAGTAGAGGAAGGTTACTAATTTGTTTCAGTTAATTTTATATCCAGCCACTTAGCTGAAGTCATTTATCAGCAGTAGGAGTTCTCTGGTGGAATTGTTGGGAACACTTATAGTTCTTTGTTTGATTCTTTGTTTGTTTGTTTGTTTGTAAACTTAGGGGTGAAATCAACTAAGTAAAAGCAGAACTATATAAAGAATCAACAAAACTAGGAGCTGGTTCTTTGAGAAAATCAACAAAATAGATAAACCCTTAGCCAAACTAACTAGAGGGCACCGAGACAGTATCCTAATTAACAAAATCAGAAATGAAAAGGGAGACTGAACAACAGAAACTAAGGAAATTCAAGAAATCATCAGTCCTACTACAAATTCTTGTACTCAACAAAACCAGAAAATCTAGATGAAATGGATGATTTTCTAGATATACCAGGTCCAGGTACCAAAGTTGATCAGGATCAGATAAACCACCTAAACAGTCTCACAACCCCTAATGAAATAGAAGCAGTCATTAAAAGTCTCCCAATTAAAATCAGATCATCTATAAAAAAAAAAAAAAACCAAGCCCAGGGCCAGATAGTTTTAATGCAGAATTCTATCAGACATTCAAAGAATACCTAACACCAATACTTCTCAAACTATTTTGCAAGATAGAAACAGAAGGAATACTACCTTATTTATTCTCTGAAGCCACAGTTATGCTGACACCTAAACTGGAAAAAGAACTTCAGACCAATTTCCCTTATGAATATGGATACATAAATACTCAATAAAATTCTCACTAATTTAATCCAAAAACACATCAAAACCATCTTTCAACAAGACCAAGTAGACGACATCCCAGGGGTATAGGAATGGTTCAAAATATGTAAACCCATCAATGTAATCTACTATATAAACAAACTCAAAGGGAAAAACCACATGATCATCTCATTAGATGCCGAAAAAGCCTTTGACAAAATACCACGCCCCTTCATGTTAAAAGTCTTGGAGAGAACAGCAATTCAAGGCCCATGCCTAAACATAGTAATAGCACTATACAGCAAACCAATAGACAACATCAAACTAAATGGAGAGAAACGTGAAGCAATCCCACTAAAATCAGGGACTAGACAAGGCTGTCTACTCTCTATTTATTCAATGTAGTACTCATTGTTTTAGCAAGAGCAATTAGACAACAAAAGGAGGTCAAAGGAATGCAAATTGGAAAGGAAGAAGTTGAGATATCACTATTTGCAGATGATATGATAGCATTCATAAGTGTTCCCAACAATTCCACCAGAGAACTCCTACTGCTGATAAATGACTTCAGCTAAGTGGCTGGATATAAAATTAACTGAAACAAATTAGTAACCTTCCTCTACTCAAAGGATAAACGGGCTGAGAAAGAATTAGGGCAACAACACCCTTCACAATAGTCACAAGTAATGTAAAATATCTTGGTGTGACTCTAGCCAAGCAAGTGAAAGATCTGTATGACAAGAACTTCAAGTCTCTGAAGAAAGAAATTGAAGAAGACCTCAGAAGATGGAAAGGTCTTCCATGCTCATGGATATGCAGGATTAAAATAGTAAAAATGGCCATCTTATCAAAAGCAATCTGCAGATTCAGTGCAATCCCCATCAAAATTCCAACTCAATTCTTCACAGAGATAGAAAGACCAATTCTTAAATTCATCTGGAATAACAAAAACCTAGGGTAGCGAAAACCATTCTCAATAGTAAGAGAACTTCTGAGAGAATCGCCATCCCTGACCTCAAGCTGTATTACAGAGCATTAGTGATAAAACTGCATGGTGTTGGTACAGAGACAGGCAGGTAGATGAATGGAATGGAATTGAAGACCCAGAAATGAACCCACACACCTATGGTCACTTGATTTTTGACAAAGAAGGCAAAACCTTCTAGTGGAAAGAAAGACAGCAGTTTCAACAAATGGTGCTGGTCTAAGTGGTGGTCAGCATATAGAAGAATGCAAATTGATCTATTCTTATGTCCTTATACAAAGTTCAAGTCCAAGTGTATCAAGGACCTCCACATAACCAGATAAGCTAAAACTAATAGAAGAGAAGGTGGGAAAGAGCCTTGAACACCTCTGCACAGGGGATAATTTCCTGAACAGAGCACCAATGAATGGCTCATGTTCTAAGATCAACAATTGACAAATGGAACTTCATAAAACTGAAAAGCTTCTGAAAGGCCAGGGACACTGTCAACAGGACAAAATGTTAACCTACAGATTGGGAAAAGATCTTTACCCACCCTTCATCCCATAGAGGGCTAATGTCCAAAATGTACAAAGAACTCAAGAAGTTAGACTCCAGAGAACCAAATAACCCTATTGAAATGGGGTACAGAGCTAAACAAAGAATTCTCAACTGAGGAATCGCAAATGGATGAGAAGCACTTAAAGAAATGTTCAACATCCTTAGTCATCAGGGAAACGCAAATCAAAACGACCCTGAGATTCCATCTCATACCAGTCACAGTAGCTAAGATGAAAAACACAGGTGACAGCAGATGCTGGCAAGAATTGGAGAAAGAGGAGCACTCCTCCATTGCTGGTGGGATTGCAAGCTGGTACAACCACTCTGGAAATCGGTCTGGCGGTTCCTCAGAAAATTGAGAATATTCCTACCTGAAGATCCAGCTATACCACTCCTGGGCATATACCTAAAAGATGCTCCAACATATAACAAGGACTCATGATCCACTACATTTATAGCAGCCTTATGTATAATAGCCAGAGCTGGAAACATCCCAGACGTCCCTTAACAGAAGATTGGATCCAGAAAATGTGGTATATTCACACAGTGGAGTACTACTCAGGAATTAAAAACAATGACTTCATGAAATTGGCAGGCAAATGGATGGAACTAGAAAATATCATCCTGGTGTGAGATAACCCAGACACAAAAGAACACACATGGTATGTACTCAGTGATGAGTGCATATTAGCCCAAAGGCTCAGAATGCCCAAAGTACAACCTGCCAAGTACCTGGAACTTAAGAAGAAAGAAGTGCAAAGTGTGGATGCTTCAATCCTACATAGAAGGGGAAAGAAAAGAATCACAGAAGGTAAAGGTAGGGAGGCACCTGGGAAGGGGAGAGGGAGGAGGTGAAAAATGGGGACAGGATCTGGTATTGGAAGGGACAGTAGAGAAATACAGAAGGTCAGGAAATCAAATAAAAATATTAGTAGTGGGAATGACGAATTGGGGGCAGTCATTAGTAAGTCCCAGATGCCAGGGAAGGGATAAGTTCCCAAGACCCAAGAGCCAAAATACACAACCAAGGGGAGATAGAACCTGTAATGATCACATCCAGTAGATAGACACGGCCCCCAGTTGAAGGATGGGGCCATCTACCCATCTGAAAATTCTTAACCCAGAAATTTTACTGTTCTATGAAAAGACAGGAACAGAAAATGGAACAGAGACAAGAGACAAGAAAAGAAAATGGAACAGAGACTGAAGAAAAGGCCATCCTGAGACTGCCCCACCTAGGGATCCATCCTCTCTGTAGATAAGAAATGACACTGTCGCAGATGCCAATAAGAACTTGCTGATAAGAACCTGGTATGGCTATTCCCTGAGAGTTTCTACCAGCATCTGACTGACCAATGCAGATGCAGATACTCACAGCCAACCATTAGACTAAGCACTGAGACCTCAATGTAAGTGCTAGGGGAAGGACAGAAGGAGGTGAAGCACATTGCAAGTTGATATTGCAAGAACAATATCAACTAACCAGCCCCCTGCCCCCAGAGCTTCCAGAGACCAAACCAGAAGGTAAAGAGTACACATGGATGGATCCATGGTTCCAGCTATGTATGTAGCAAAGTTTGTCTTATTTGGCATCTGTGGGAAGGGAGGCCCTTTGTCCTCTGGAGGCTCAATGCCCCAGCATAGGGGAATGGTAGAGCAGCAAGATGGGAGTGGGTGAGTTGGGGGTGGGAGTACCCCCATTGAGCAAAGGGGAGGGGGGTTGGATGGGGGGTTGTGGAGGGGAAACTGGGCAGGGAGACAACATTGGAAATGTAAATAAGTAAAACAATCAATTTTTAAAGAGAAGACTCAGGTTAGTGGACTTGATCCAAACCCAGGAGCTGTCATTTTGTTTTCTCCACAGAATATATCTTCCTTCAAATGACAGACACTACTTTGGGTTGGAAGGATGGAAAAACACATTCTAAACAAATGGACCTCAGGAACAAGCATCACTTTTCCAGTATTTGACTTCACACCAAACTGATCAACCTACCAAGAAGACATTACTGTAAACACATATGCTCCAAAACAAGTCCGTAGAGTAATGCCCCCAGCCACAGAGTCACAGATAGACACAGGATAGCAGTAGTGAGTGACTTCAAAATCCTACTCTCTCCATTCGGCAGACAGTCCCAACAAAATAGAAGCATACATATGTCTGAGTTCAATCATAGACCAAATAGACTTAACAGATATCTACAGAATATTTCAACCAAACACTGCAGAATATACATTTTCCCCTCAGAAGCCCATGGAATTTTCTCTAAACTAGATAATATTTTAGAATACAATGCAAGTCTTAACAAATTTAGAAAAATCTAAAATAGCTCATTATATTTTTCTGGTTACAGTGGAATAAGGCTATAAATCAACAGCAATAGAAACTGTAGGGCATATGAAAACTCATGGGACTTAAGCAACACACTACTGAACAACGAGTGGATGTTTGAAGAAGGTCAAAAGGGAAAACCATTCCTAGAACTTAATGAGAATGAAAACACAACCTATGAAAAACCATGCAATACAAGTTTATAGTTGTAAATGCCTACTTCAAGAACTTAGAGGACCAGTATGAAGAGGTGGCTCAGCCTTTAAAGGCCAAGGCTCTGAACCCAAAAGACAATAATGTGGAAGGCGAGGTCTCTGGTTCTAGGGGGACCTGAGAGCAGGCAATTGAAACTTTGAAAAATTCAACCAGAAATATTTGAAATTAAAATGATATTTGATCAAACAAACAAACCCACATTAATGAGAAAGATTGTGCAGAAGAATTTCAGGGATGGAGGACAAAGTTGAGGTAATAATATATACATATATATTATTGAAAACATAATATATATATGAAAACATAAATATGATTGGTAAGAAGTCTGAGAAGCATTCATGAGGCCAAATGTGAGAATTTAAGGTATTGAAGATGGAGTAGAGGTAAAATCAAGTGGAATAAACAGAATACTTTAATTACAGCAGAAAATCTGTTGAGTTTACGGAACAAAGCAGACACCTAAACACAAGAGGCACATAGAACACCAAACAGACATGGCAACATGAGAAACTCTCCATGACGCATTGTAATCAAGATGCCAAATATACAAAATAAAAAAATAACTCTAAAAACATTATGGAAAAGGGTCAACTCATATACAGCAGCAGAATTACTCTAGACTTTTCATCACTATAAAGTTAAAAGGATGTGGAAAGACATATTCCAAGCTCTGAGAGTAAACAATTATGGCCAGGAATTTTATACCCTGCAAAGCTGTCTTTCTAAGTCAATGGGGAAATAGAGTTATTTCAAGACAAACACAAATTAAGGTTATTGGTGACAATCAAGCCAGCACTGCAGAAAAATCTTAACTGAATACTTTATAAGGAGAAAAAAGAAAGACTTGTTCAAGTGATTATGAGAGTATGAATTCTATGTAAACAGCAGGTAAACAACTAGAATTAGGGGGGAAAACCCAACCATGTCCAACACATCAAATCAAAAACCCTCAAAACTAAATACAAGAGAAAAAAATCAATAATCTAGTAAAACAGAACTTCACCTAACACATTTCTATGAAATAGCAAACTCCTTTTTATAACTACCATACATGCAAATAAACTCATCTCAACACTAAAAAGATACAGACAAATGGTTTGGAGTAAAGTACAAATACCAACTGTATGTTATCTCCAAGAAACATACTTAGCTACCAAGATATTAAAATATTTAATATCAAAGAATGGAAAACAAATGACTGTGCAAACATAAAACACAAACAAGCAGGTGCAGCTATCTTTGTATCAAAGTGAGCTTCAGATCAATACCAATTAGAAGAAATAAAAAGGGAAAATATATATTAATAAAAGGAACAATTTATATAAGAAAATATAACAATTGTGAACATTTATGTCTCACACATTGGAGCCCCTAATAACCTAAAGCAAACACCCAAGGAGTGAAAAAATATATCAGTCTGACACACTGATAGTGGGGATTTCAATATTCCACTCTCATATTTAGATATACTTTCAAACTAAAAAAATAAAGAAACTTCAAAGAAACTTAAATATACTCTAAATAAACTTATAGATACATAAAGAACATTCTGCCCAATAGATAAAGAGTATATATTTTTTCTCAGGACCACATGGAAACTTTTCCAAAATTGATCATATCATAGGACACAAATTAAGTCTCAACAAATATAAAAATGAGTTACAAAAATTGAGATAATTACTTGTGTTTTATCAGGTCATAATAAAATAAAGCTAAAAATTAACAACGAGAATCTAAAGAAACCATAAAAATACCTAAAGACTAGAGAACACATACTTGAATAGTGATTCATCCAACAAATCAGAGAGGAAATTTACAATTGCTAGAGACACATGATAATGAAACACACATCCTATCAGAACCTTGTGGGTAAAGCCAAGGGAATCTGAAGAGGAAAATTTGCAGTGGTAAGTGCTCATAGGAAAAAACAAAAACTGTATAGATATCCAATGAACAACCTTAGGATGTACCTCAAGGGCCTAGAAGACAGGTGCTCAATCTCAAACACAGCAGATAGCAAAAAAAAAAAAAAAAAAAAAAAAAAAAGATTATTAATATTAAATAAAAGATGGATAAAGAAACTAATGAAACAGTGGGGTTTTTTGAGTAGTTTATAAGATTGACAAACCCTTCAACAATGTTATCTGATAAAAAGAAAGAGGGATAAAACACGAATTAACAAAATTAAAGATCAAAAGTTGTTCTGACAACAGACTCCAATGCAATATGCAACATTATTAGAAATTGTTTTAAAAACTTGAATTCTAAAAAGTTGGAAAACTCAGAAGAAATAAAGGAATTTCTAAACTCATATAATTTACCAAAATTAAGTCCAGAAGATAGATGCAAATCAAAGAGGCTCATTACAAACAACGTGATCAAAGCCGTAACCAAAAGAGTGTCTCATAAAAGCCCAGGACAGATGCATTCACTGCCGATTGTTTCTTTGTTTGAGACAGGATTGCTCTGCGTATCTCTGGCTGTCTTGGAATTTGCTCTGTAGACCCAGCTGACCTTGAAATCGGGGAGATCTGCCTGCCTCTACCTTTCAAGTGCTGAGTTAAAGCTGTGTGCCCAAACTGTCTGGCCTCACTGCTGAATTCTGTCAGGCTTTCAAGGAAGAGCCAGTACCAATTCTTCTTAACTTGTTCCACAGCATGGAAAGCAAAGGAACATTTCTAAACTCATCTCAGGCAGAGAGCTATTCTCATATTAAAACCAGGTAAAGACACAGCAGCAAGGCAACTACCAACCAAGTTCTCTGATGAACAAAGATACAATTTTTTTTAACTAAATAGTTGAATTCAGAAACACATTAAGAATGTTAGACATGATGGCCAATTGGGCATCACTCAGGAGGCAAGGTTGGTTCAATGTACATGAATCAATAAATATAATACACCATCTAAACAAACAAAGACAGAAACCACGTAATAATTTTAACTGATACTAAGAAAGCATTTGATGAAGTTTAGCAAACCATTTTGGTAAAAGTTGAAACTTCAGGAATAGATGGAAGATGTCTCAAAGTAACAAAGGCTGTATATAACAAACCTGTCGTCAACATTATGATAAGCACAGACAAACTGAGATCACTTCCTCTAAAATCAGGAACAAGGCAAAGGGGCTTTCTCTCCTTATGTGATAGCGTGTTCAAATTCTTAGTTACAGTGATTACACAAGAGCAAAGCAGAAAGAGAAGAAATATGTGGAAGGAAAAAAAATCAAACTACTCTATTTGTAGATGCCATGATTCTTTCCTTAAAAGACCCTACAGAATCTACTAGAAAATTCTTGGACCTAATAAGCATTTATGTGAGGATACAATTTTCGGGAAGCACCTTTGCCTTCAAAGAGACTGAATCTTATCTACAAAGTTAATAATATGCTTTGAGATAAGCTATACAATAAGATTGCATATTATCTGCTGTTCTACTGTGTACTCAGCCTGTTTAAGTTTAATCCACCTTTTGTTACAGCAATAGAAACTAAGACATCAACAAACTTGTAAATCGCCTCAGTTGGGATTTGGAATATTATAGATTACTGATGCAATAAAAGGAACTAATTTGAAAAGAGTGAATGTTAGCAGAGTGTGGAGTACAGTGACATCATTGCACATTGTTGATGGCCATCACAGAGAGCACGGATTTTGGACTAGCTTTACAATATACAATGAAGATATTATGAATATCAATAACATACTAAGAATGGTATAGTATCTGAAAAGGACAATGGGGTTCATTTTGGGCCTGCAATATAAAGCACTTGAACTAAATATGAAAACAAACCATTTCATTACAAAGTGAATGAGTTTCATTCACAGAGAAAAGTTCTTAGTGAGAATAATGTTATACATATTACCCTTATCACAATAAGGTCAGTGAAACCTGTGACCATATAAATCACTCTAAATAAAGGGTCTCATAATTTTAACAAAATAGGAATAACTAAAGATTACTTGGGCCGGTCTGTCTGGGCTGGTGCCCTGAGCAGACCTTGGGCACACACTCTGCAGTCAGTCCCACAACACCCAGAGGAAGCTCCACTCCCAGGCACTCTAACACACCCAGGATCAGAGGTGAGGAGGACACAACATTTATCCCAACACTGGGAGTAACTGGGACCAGTGGGACCAGGAACACAGAAACTCTGCCAGCCCAGTGGCTCGGGTTGTTTCCGGTCTGTCCTGGCTGGCTGGGAAGACCTTGGGTCCAAACCCTGCAACCAGTCCCACAACACACAGAGGAAGCTCCATTCCCAGGTGTTCTGACAAGCCCAGGATCCCAGGATCCCAGAATTACAGGATCACAGGAAGGACAGGCTCCAGTCAGATTTAGCAAGGGCAGGTAGCACTAGAGATAATCAGATGGTGTGGGGCAAGCATAAGAATATAGGCAACACAAACCAAGGTTACTTGGCATCCTCAGAACTCAATACTCCCACCATAGTAAGTCCTGGACACACCATCACACCAGCAAAGCAAGATTCAGATATAAAATCACTTATCATGATGATGATACAGGACTTTAAGAAAGACATAAATAGCACCCTCAAAGAAATACAGAACACAGGTAAACAGCTAGAAGCCATTCAAGTGAAAACACAAAAATCCCTTAAAGAACTACAGGAAAACACAATCAAACAGGTGAAGGAAATGAGCAAAACCATCCAGTATCTAAAAATGGAAATAGAAACAATAAAGAAATCAGAAAGAGAGACAACCCTGGGGATAGAAAACCTAGGAAAGAAATCAGGAGTCATAGATGCAAACATCACCAACAGAATACAAGAGATAGAAGAGAGAATCTCAGGGGCAGAAGACACCATAGAAAACATCGACACAACAGTCAAAAAAAATGCAAAAAGCAAAAAGCTCCTAACCCAAAACATCCAGGAAATCCAGTATGCAATGAGAAGACCAAACCTAAGGATAATAGGTATAGAAAAGAGTGAAGATTCCCAAGGTAATGGGCCAGTAAATATCTTTTACAAAATTATAGAAGAAAACTTCCCTAACCTAAAGAAAGAGATGCTCATGGACAAACAAGAAGTCTACAGAACTCCAAATAGACTGGACCAGAAAAGAAATTCCTCCTGTCACATAATAATCAAAACACCAAATGCACTAAACAAAGAAAGAATTTTAAAAGCAGTAAAGGAAAAAGATCAAGTAACTTATAAAGGCAGGCCTATCAGAATTATGCTAGACTTCTCACCAGAGACTATGAAAGCTAGAAGATCCTGGGCAGATGTCATACAGACCCTACAAGAACACCAATGCCAGCCCAGGCTACTGTACTCAGCAAAGCTCTCAATTACCATAGATGGAGAAAACAAGATATTCCATGACAAAACAAAATTTACACAATATCTTTCCACAAATCCAGCCCTACAAAGGATAATAGATGGAAAACTCAACATGAGGAGCAAAACTACAGCCTAGAAGAAGCAAGAAAGTAATCTTTCAACAAACCCACACAAACCTAATTCCACCTCTAACAACAAAAATAACAGGAAGTAACAATTACTTTTTAAATATCTCTTAATATGAAAATTAATATAGCAACATATCCTAGTGGATTGAAATTCAAAAGTATGAGGAATTAGAAATTTGTTGACTATCATCTGGTGGTCTCTCTACTTTGGTAATTGGAGAAATAGGTCCAATATTGTACAATCCATATACACATTCAGATTGTTTGTATGTGACAGTGTCTTGCTGTGTACAACATAAGGGTCTTGAAATCTTGCTTCTACTATCTCAGCCTATCTATTGGTAATATTGTTTACTTCATGATTTTATACTATGGTTTTCAGAATAGCTTAAATATTTCAAAAGTATTTATATACCCAAAAGTAACGTAGACAATTAAATTGGGAAGAGGCTTGTAAAAGAACAACAAAGAGTGAGACAGAATGCTTGCTTGATGTTTGTAACTCTTGTATCAAGTTTGAAGAGAACTATATAAGTTACTCTTTCTCTGAGATGAAAGCTTTTCAAAATCATCACAGCCAATGAACCAGATCCTTACTCTCACCTAATGTCTGTGCCACCCTCCAAGCAGAACCATTCTTTATTGAAACAGTTGGTGAATGACTTTATGGATAGACTATCTTAATACACACACCATTTCTTAAATGAATGTAACCTGTTCTCTGTGGGCTGAGAATGAAGACTATCACTCAAGTCAAATATCTTTGACCATAGCAGGAAGTTTGTATCCAAAAATCGTGCCTATAATTCATTCCTTGGCGCAGCAGAACTATCAACTCTCAGCTTAGCTAAGATGGAGTTAAAATTCTTTGGTGATGTAAGCATCATTGAAGTACAGCCTTACTACAATGAACTCCATTATCTAAAAATTGTTCTTATTTTGTGCTTGTACCACAGTAAGAGCCAAGATTTTAAGCTCTACTAAATAAAAAACAAACAAAAAAACAAAAAGACTGTATATGTTTATGTTCATTTAAGAAAATACTAGTAGTGATATATTATTTTGAAATATATCGTTAATATGTTTGGAGTTATTTAAATTTTATATTGAGAAAAACATATGTATCTTCAATATTGCTGTAGACAAGCATCTACATAAGACTGTTAAATCAATTGTTGTTTTATATCAAACAACTTTTATAATACTCATTTTTATTATTATAATATTTTATAAATTTTAAAGAATATGACAAAAAGATATTATAGGTATTGAAAGGGGATCTCTGGGAGGAGTTGGGGTACAAAAGGGAAACAAGAATGTGATTTAATTCTATTTACTTAAAATATGTTTTTAAATGTTAACAAATTCAGATAAATTGAAATCATGTAACTTTTCTCATCATAATACAATAAAACTTAAATCAAAAATTAAAAAAAAAGATTATTTGGTTTACTACTACACACAGAAACACACGTATACAAACACACACAAGTTCGTGTGTCTGGATATCAGTTGTCGAAGGTTAGTGTCATTTTCCTCCCAAAGTGTTATCTGTTACTTTATTTTTAAACTGTTATTTGGTAGTTTATTTTTAATAGTGTAATTTGTTTTTTTCTTTATATTTCCTGTCTCCAATCTACCCTTTGTACCCCTTACTGTATTCTTAATGTGCACATGGCATCTTATGTAATTAATTTTACTAAATGCATATATGTATTTTATATGCATATACATTTTGAAATGTAGACTGTGGCATCCATGTAAACTTGCATGTGTTTATGTTCTGATGGCTCATTATTATTTGGTACTACACTGCCAATCATTGTTCCCTTCCCTGACGATACCAATATCTTCCATTCCCAGACTTAAAATTTCCTATAAATGGTTGTGCTGGCTGGAAGCTTTACAAGCTTTCATCTCTCCTAGCTGGCATGCTTGGTGTAGTGAACCTTCCTCGGATCATATAATTGAAGTCGTATTAGTAATACTTCATTGCCTAGGTTTTGCCATTCTCTATTTCTACATTCTCCATTGTTGTCCCACAGTCATACTTTCCTGGCTGTGAAGTAAGTTTGTTGGTAAGATAAGATACAATATTGTGTGTAATACCATGGTGGTGAATAAAGCATTCTGAAATTCAGAAGAAGAAGAAGAAGAAGAAGAAGAAGAAGAAGAAGAGGAGGAGG
>JADRCD010197306.1:2377-19898 GCA_019843815.1 Montemys delectorum | reverse complement strand
GGAGGAGGAGGAGGAGGAGGAGGAGGAGGAGGAGTAGGAGGAGGAGGAGGAGGAAGAAGAATGTACTGAAACTTACTGTGCAATCCTTTTTACAATCTAAACTGAATGCATAGCTTTAATCTTAAATGATGTACTGTTTATGTATGTATTATGCCCCAACCTAGAACTATGGATATAGGGTGTGTGTGTGTGTGTGTGTGTGTGTGTGTGTGTGTATGTGTGCAAGCTTACATAAAACAAATATCCCATAAATGTTGAAAGCAGTGTAGGGATGGTACACATTGATAACATCTTTTTGATATTTTGAGTGACAGCCTGTGTCTGTTGGTATCAGATAAGTAACATCTTCCCTGATATGGATTTTGGTGAAGTATTCCTTGATCTTTCCTCTACCGCATCCTCTGTGCTGTTCAGTAAAGCCTGTTGTTAGGAGAAATACCACAGGACAGGCAATAGGACAAATCAAATACAACAGACAAGTTATAGAAATGCCAATAACCACACACTATGGAGAGATGGAATATCCAAGGAGATAAGTGGAAAATTCAGATTTGGGCTCATTCTTGGTCAAACTACTTTTTAGAAAAAGTCATTCCTTTTTTTTTGTTATTTTTTTGTCATTCTTTAATGCAATCTTGACAAATTTTGGTGCCCATTCTGAGGTTTCTTTAATGTGTTAATCAACACACACACACACACACACACACACACACACACACACAGATATCAACAATATACTCTCAGAGAAATAAATTAGAAATGCATCCCATTCAAAATAACTCCAAAATGTTAAATATTTAGGAATAAATGTAACCATAGAATAAAGAGACCTTTACAATGACAGCCACAAGGCATTGAAGAAGGAAATATAGTACTCATGGTGTAAAGACAGTCCCTGCTCATGGATTGCCAGACTTGGTACTGTGAATATGGATATACAACCAGAACTCATCTACAGGTTTAATGAAATGACTTTGAAAATTTTAATGTTGTATTTAGAAAAGATTTAGAAAAGAATCAGAAATTCATATAGAGCCATGAAAGACAATGAATATCCCAAGTAACCCTGGTAAGAATACTGCTGGAGACATCATAATACTTAACTTCAAACTATACTACAGGGCTATAGAGAACAGCCTGACACCTGTAGAGATAGACACAGCCTGAGAGCTGTAGAGACAGACACAGCCTGAGACCTGTAAAGAGAGAGATAGTCTGAAAGCTGTAGAGACAAGGACAGCCTGATACTGGCATAAAACCAGACACATAGACCAATGAAGCAGAACAGAGGGCCCATCAATAAAGTCAACAAAATAACAAACCCATGTCCAGTTTTAATTTTCTTTTTTTTTTAATTTTCTTTTTCTTTCTTTTTTTGACAAAGAAGGTAAACAAACAAACAAACAAAACAGTCCATTTAACAAATGGTTCTGGAGTTCTACAACCAGTACCACAACACCCAGAGGAAGCTCCACTCCCAGGCGCTCTGATACTCTCAGGATCAAAGGTGAGGAGGACCCAACATCTGTCCCAACACCAGGAGTAACTGGGACCTGCGGGACCAAGCACACAGGAACTCTGCCAGCAGAGTGGCTCGGGTTCCTTCCAGTCTCTCTAGGCTGGTATCCTGAGCCGACCTTGGGCCCAGGCTCCACAGCCAGTCCCACAACACCCAGAAGATACTGCTGCATTCCCAGGTGCTCTAACAAGCCCAGGATCACAGGATCCCAGAATCACAGGGTCACAGAGACTGCTTGACTCTGAGGAGTTCCAATACAACCAGGATCACAGGAAGGACTGACTCCAGTCAGAATTAGCAAGGGCAGGTAGCACTAGAGATAACTAGAGGCAGGGGGCAAGTGTAAGAAAATAAACAACACAAACCAAGGTTACTTGACATCATCAGAACCCAATTCTCCCACCATAGCCAGTCCTGGACACACCATCACACCGGAAATGCAAGATTCAGATCTAAAAATCACTTATCATGATGATGATACAGGACCTTAAGAAAGACATAAATAGCACCCTCAAAGAAATGCAGGAGAACACGGGTAAAGAGCTAGAAGCTCTTAAAGAGGAAACACAAAAATCCCTTAAAGAACTACAGGAAAACACAATCAAGCAGGTGAAGGAAATGAGCAAAACCATCCAGAATCTAAAAATGGAAATAGAAATAATAAGGAAATCAGAAAGAGAGACAACCCTGGAGATAGAAAAACTAGGAAAGAAATCAGGAGTCATAGATGCAAGCATCACCAACAGAATACAAGAGATAGAAGAGAGACTCTCAGGGGCAGAAGACACCATAGAAAACATTGACACAACAGTCAAAGAAAATGCAAAAAGTAAAAAGCTCCTAACCCAAAACATCCAGGAAACACAGGATGCAATGAGAACACCAAACCTAAGGATAATGGGTATAGAAGAGAGTGAAGACTCCCAAGGTAATGGGCCAGTAAATATCTTTAACAAAATTGTAGAAGAAAACTTCCCTAATCTAAAGAAAGAGATGCCCATGGACAAACAAGAAGTCTACAGAACTCCAAATATTACAGAAAAGAAATTCCTCCCGCCACATAATAACAAAAACACCAATTGCACTAAACAAAGAAAGAATTTTAAAAGCAGTAAGGGAAAAAAGGCAAGTAACATATAAAGGCAGGCCTATCAGAATTATGCCAGACTTCTCACCAGAGACTATGAGAGCTAGAAGATCCTGGGCAGATGTCATACAGACCCTACAAGAACACAAATGCCAGCCCAGGCTACTATACCCAGCAAAGCTCTCAATTACCATAGATGGAGAAAACAAAATATTCCATGACAAGACAAAATTTACACAATATCTTTCCACAAATCCAGCTCTACAAAGGATAATAGATGGAAAACATCAACATGAGGAGCAAAACTACACCCTAGAAGAAACAAGAAAGTAATTTTTCAACAAATCAACACAAATCTATTTCCACCTCTTACAACAAAAACAACAGGAAGTGACAATTACCTTTTCTTAATATCGTAATATGAAAATTAATATTACCAACAAATCCTAAGCGATTGAAATCCAAAAATATGAGGAATTAGAAATTTGTTGACTGTCATCCAATGGTCTCTCTAATTTGGTAATTGGAGAAATAGGTCCAATATTGTACAATCTATATACACTTTCAGCTTGTTTGTTTGTGACAGTGTCTTGCTGTGTACAACATAAGGGTCTTGAAATCTTGCTTCTATTATCTCAGCCTCTCTATTAGTAGTATTGTTTATTTCATGTTTTTACACTATCTATGGTTTTCAGAACAGCTTATATATTTCAAAAGTATTTATATACCCAAGGGAGACATAGACAATTAACTTGGGAAGTGGCTTGTAGGAAAGAGAACAACAAAGAGTGAGACTGAATGCTTTGCTTGACATTTCTAGCTCTTGTATCAAGTTTGAAGAAGAGGACTTTACAAGTTACTCTTTCTCTGAGATGAATGCCTTTCCAAATTATCACAACCAATGAGCCAGATTCTTACCCACACCTAATGTCTGTGCCACCCTCCAAGCAGGACCATTGTTCATTGAAACAGTTGGTGAATGACTTTATGGATAGACAATCTTAATACACACACCATTTCTTAAATGAATGTAACCTGTTCTCTGTGGGCTGAGAATAAAGTCACTCACTCAAGTCAAATAGTTTTGGCCATAGCAGGAAGTCTGTGTCCAAAAATCGTGCCTACAATTCATTGCTTGGTGCAGCAGAATTGTCAACTCTCAGCTTAGCTATGATGGAGGTAAAATCCTTTGGTGATGTGAGGGTCATTGAAGTATAGCCTTATTACAATGAAATCCAATGTCTAAAAACTGTTCTTATTTGGGGCTTGTACCACAGAAAGAGCCAAGATTTTAAACTTTACTAAATACAAAACAAACAAACAAAAAGACTTTACATATCTATGTTCATTTAAGAAAATACTAGTAGTGATGTATTATTTTGAAATATACAGTTAATATGTTTGGAGTTATTTGAAATCTATAGTGAGAAAAGCATATGTATTTGCAGTATTGCTGTAGATAAGCATCTTATCTACATGTTAAATTGTTAAACATTAAGCATGTTAAATTGATTGTTTTATATCAAACAACTTTTATAATACTTATTTGTATTGTTATAATATTTTGTAAATTTTAAAGAATATGACAAAAAAAGATATTGTAGGTATTGAAGAGGGGGTCTCTGGGAGGAGTTGGGGTTCAAAAGGGAAACAAGAGTGTGATTTAATTCTATTTACTTAAAATACGTTTTTAAATGTTAACAAATTCAGACAAATTGAAATCATGTAACTTTTCTCATCATAATGCAATAAAAGTTAAAAAAAAAACAAGTGGTTCTGGGAAAAATTGGTATCTACAGGTAGATGAGTGAAATTCAGAGTGAAATTCAGATATTTCATCTTGGACAAAAATCAATTCAAAACAGACCAACAGCTTAACTTAGAGCTGGAACCCTGGGACTCCTACAAGAAAACAGAGAATACTCTTGGAGACTTTATGGTAGTAAGAACTCTCTCACTAGAGCAGCAACAGCACAGCAGGCAGCCCCAATAGCAGCAGATTGGATTCCATGACCACACACAGAGTCTGCACCCCCCAAACAAACAAACAAACAACAAACAAGCAAAAGTATCATCAAAGCCCACAACAATGCAAGAAAACCCTTAGCAGTCATACTGCAGTCAAGGGGCTAATGTCCAGGATTTGGGAAGAACTTTAGAAATTTGGTAACAAAGAAATCAGACAGCTTTCAAAACAAACAAACAAAAGTGCTCAAAACTGTCTTTAAGAGTGTCCAGTATCCCTGGCCATCAGGGAGATGCAAATTAAAACTTCATTGAGAATTCACCTCACTCAATTCAGACAGAATACAAGGAGCTGTGGGAGAGGCAAACTCTTATTCACTGCTGGTGGGGGTGCAAATTAACACAGTCATTATAAAAATCAGCTTGGAGATTTCTCAAAAAATTAAAAATAGAACCACCGCATGGTCCTGTATTTCACCCCTAGGCATATAATTAAGGAACTTCACATTCTACCATGTAAGTATTTGCTCCGTCATGCTCATGTTGCTGTCTGTATTCATTCACTATAGTGAATACAGCAGTGTGCTGGTGAGCTCAATGTCAACTTGAGACAAGTTAGAGTCTTTTTGGAAGGAGGAACCTCAATTTAAAAAACTGTGGCCAAGACTTTCCTACATTTTCTTGATTGATAATTGATATGGGAGAGCCCAGTTTACTGCGGGCAGTGCCACTCCTGGACTGGTGGCCCTGGGTGTTACAAGAAAGCAGGCTGAGCAAGCCACAAGGGAGCAAGTTAGTAAGCAGCACCTCTCCAAAGTTCCCCCTCCATGTCCCCGCCTTGATTTCCTGACCTGACGTCCTTGGCTAATGGACTGCAAACTCTGAAATGAAATAAGCCTTCTCCTTCTCAAGTAGCCTTCCCTCGTGGTGTTTATTACAGCGATAGAAAGCCAACTAAGACAGCAAGCAAATAAAGCCAACCTAGTGGTCCACTCACAGGTGAATGGATAATGGAAGTCTGGTATGGATATAAAATGGAATACTATTCAGCTCCAAAGAAAAACGAGATCACACTATTTGTAGGAAAAATGGATAGGTTTAGAATGTATGATATTAAGAGAGGTTATATGGCCTCAAAAACGAAAAAAAATCTGCAGTTCTCTTTCAAATGTACATCCTACCCTGTACGATATCTATCTAATCTATCTATCTATCTATCTATCTATCTATCTATCTATCTATCTATATCATATATATGCATACACGTATGTGCATATGTAAACAACACATGTGCATGTGAGTACGATAGACCATGCAGAAAGAGGAGGAGTAGGGAAATGTCAGGGGATGGAGAAAGACACCAGAGTCATGGAAGACAGTATAAAGCTGTTTTCTAGTTTTAAGTCTTTCACCTTTTTTTTATTTGTGTGTGTGTGTGTGTGTGTGTGTGAGAGAGAGAGAGAGAGAGAGAGAGGGGGGGGGGGGGGAAAGCTGTATGTGGTAGTGAAAATGTAAGATTGGTATGAAGGTCTCGGCTTCAGAACGGCTGCCCTCACTGTGCTGTTCTCTGAGATGGATGGATGGATACTTTTACAACTGTGTAGTAGTTTGTTAAGAAGAGTAAATCTGGGTCTGGCTAGTCTTGCTTCATGCTATTTCATAAATATATTGCATATTTTCATTATAAAAAGTTAAAACAAAAAATAAATAAATCAGAGGGGACTGGACAGATAGTGCAGAGGTGAAGAGCAAGCACTGCTGTGGCAAAGACCTTAAGTGCGGTCTCCTGTGCCCACAGCTGGAAGGCCACGACACCTGGAACTCCATCTCCAGAGAATCTGATGGCCTCTTCTGGACTCTTTATACACCCGAACATGGGTGCATAGAGACACTACTGTGCTCTCTGCGTGAAGCTACTCACACATACACACAAATTTAAAACATGTTTTTTAAAAATCTTTTCATGAAAAAGGAGACAGAGAGAAATCTGAGAGATTGCAAAGTAAATCCTTAATGATATACTTTAAAAGCTCTTGCATAAGAGGCAGAAAAAGACAAAGCCCAAAGTCACTAGAAAGAAAAATCGGAGGATCAGGGCAGACACATAGAAATGTAACAGAAAATATAAAGTCACAATGAAAGAAAAGGTTAGTTTTTTGAAAAGATAAACAAGATGAATACATTCTTAGCCAGAATAACTAAAGGAAAGAAAGAAAATATCCAAACTAATACAACAGTTACTGATGGAATTCAAAACATCATTAGGTCTTGTCTTGAAAATAAATATTCCACTAAATTGAAGATGCTAAAAGAAATGGATTGATTTTTAGATACATATATTACCACAATTAAACCAAAAGGAGATAAACAATTTAAATGTATTGGTAACAGGCAGTGAGATGGAAACAGTGATTAAAAGTAAATTAAAGCATGCAGGTGCAGAAAGACCCACTGGTGGGTTTTATCACATCCTCAAAGAAGAGGTGACACCAATGTTTCTCAGGCTTTCCCATAGGACAGAAGAAGAGAAGCTACTGTGCTGTCTGTGTGAAGCCAGGTTAGCCTGGTATCGAAAGCAAACTGAGACCTAACAGCACAAAAAAGCCTAGACCAGGTTCCCTAATGAACACAGTAGATAAAAAAACATTCTCTATAAAATACTTGTCAACTGAATTCAAGAGGCCACCAAAAAGATCACTTCCCACAATCAATTTGGCTTTGTTACAGAGATGCAAGAATGGGTCAATATATGTAAATCAATACATTTCATTAGCTACATAAATGGACTCAAGGACAGGGATCACATGGTCATCTCCATAGACGCAGAAAAGATTTTTGACATAATCAAATAGCCCTTCATATTAAAAGTCTGAAGGAACTTGGAATAGAAGGATCATATCTCAACATAATAAAGGCTGTATTTGGCAAACTTACGGCCACCATTATATTAATGGGGAAATCTCAGAGCAGTTCCACTAAAATCAGGAACAAGACAAGGGTGTCTGCTTTCTCTCCTCTTATCCAACTGAGTACTAGAAGGCTCAGCTAGCCCAACATGACAAGAGAGAGAAATACAAGTGAAACAACACAAGTCGGAGAGTAGGGAGCCAAAATGTTTATATTTACAATTGATGTGATTCTGGACATAAGGATTCCATCTTCACCACTCTTAACTACCTTCAGCAAGAGGGCAGGGTACAAATCAACACACAAAATCACATGGATGATAAAGCAATCGGAGAACCAATTCCATTTAGAATAGCCATAAAACAAACCAAAGCAAACAAATGAAAACCCTTGGATGAAACCTAACTAAGGGTGTGAAGGATCGAGAGTGAAATGTTAAAACACTGAAGAAGAGGAGGAACCTACCAGAAGATTGGAAGACCCATGCTTGTGGATTGAGAGGATACATAATGTGAAAGAGCACACAGGAGACCCCCGTTGGCCAAAGCGATCCTGCACAAAAGAGTACTAGGGAGGTATCAACATGCTGACTTCACACTACACTACAATGTCATAGTACTGACCAACACAAAAACAGAGTCGTAAGTCAGTGGTATGGAAAGGGAGGAGTTATAAGCCTACATAAGTAAGGACATCTGACTCTTAACAAAGATGCTGAAAATACACATCATCGAAAGGTAGCATCTACAATGAACGGTGCTGGAAACCTGCTGTTAAGTGTTTGGTGGGATTTGGAGGTGAAATCAGTCTAGCCAGATTTTTGGTTCTAGTTTTTAAAAGGTCTATCATAAATGAAAAGTTCTGTTCAAGAAGACAGAGCAATTCTATCCATGTTCTTCCAACACAGGGCAGGGAGAACAGACTCTAACTTATTTTACAAGGCTGGTATATTAAATTACTCTGTTACCAAAGTTAAAGACATTAAAAAGAAAAGACAACTGGGAACCTGGGCCAAGAGTATGATGTTGCAGGTAAAGTGCATGCTGTGCAAACCTGTTAACCAGAGTTCAAATCCCAGAACCCACGTAAAGGCAGAAGAAAGAGAACCAGCTCCACAGAGCAGTCCTCTGGTCTTCACCCACCACCGTGGTGTGTGTGTGTGTGTGTGTGTGTGTGTGTGTGTGTGTGTGTGTGTGCATGCACACACAATCATGTACACATACACAAATTACTAGTAATTAAAAAAGAAGAAGAAAATGAAAGACCACTTTATACCTCATAAACTGATATGCAAGATTCATCAACAAAGAAACACAGGAAAGCATTCTCCTCCAGCCAGTGTGGTTTATCCTGGGAAACTGAAGCAGTTCAACTTTAGAGAACAGATCAATGCCATTTGTCAAGTGAGCCTACTAAGTAAGAAAAGACCAAGGGAAAGAACACTGTAGACTCAATTTCTAATATGATGGAAATATCTCAGTAAACTGTGAAAATAAGATGCCTTGTTCGTCACGGGGCCTTCTGCCTGAGAAAGGGCAGCCATGAAAGTCATAGCTCACATCACACTCAGTGGCCAAAGCCTCCGTCTCTTTCCTTTTAACATGGAACACTGGGCCACGGTAGGTGCACACCATGCCTGTGCAACGTGACACAGTTGCCTCGGGGTTCCAAGATGGGAGTGAACTCTGTCTGGGGACAGATGGTGGTGGTGCTAACATACAGAATGTCACAGAACTTTGCACATCAGCAGGCTAGGATGCTAAGCTTCTTATGTGTGCTTTTCCCCAACTTTAGAAAACTAAAAGCATTACCAAGTCCAAATAGATACCTCACAGCTGGAAAGTGGGCTACTGAAGCTGCAGAGCGGGAGATGTGGTAGAGTTTGTCCGGCGTTTGCGATGTACTAGTTGACTCTCACCTCAACAACAGCTCCTCAAATGAAATATTCATTGAATGTTCATAGCGGAAATGACAAAAGGAAGGGTCAGTGGACTTAAAGACAGATGTGACATAAAGGAGACAGAGAAAATTGAAGGCCCCAGGAAGTGCAATAGAGCATGAAAAAGAAATAGACAAGAATTGGCCAGAAGGAGGTAACCTGTGCTTATCAGGGGCTGATGGGATTGTCTGCAAAAACAAAAGCCCAAATCCACTAAGAATCCATTGGTGTCCACAGAGAAAGGACCTCAGAATGCTAAATTATTTTAGTGAGGGCACAAAATTAAATGGCAACACTGTAAAACTGGCTGTGTTCCTATATATTAGCAATGAACACTTGAAACACAGATTTTAAGTCAATGCCACATGGAGCTCACGGCAGGAGCCCAGAGTGAACGGCATTCAACTGTCTGCCAATGGAAGAACGATTAAAAAGGCTTTTTAGATTTATTTTTAATTATATGCCTCCCTCTGCCTTTGAGAGCGCATGGTGTGTATGTGTGTGTGTATTATTTGCACGTTAATACAGATGCCCACAGAGGCCAGATGAAGGCGTGTGACCCCCTGACCCCCTGATCCCCTTGAAGCCAGAGGTATAGGTGTCTAAAGTGGGTGCTGGGAACTGAACTTAGACAGTGAATAGTCTTAACCATGAGACATCTCTCCAGCCTCCAATTTAAATTATTTAATTAAAAATAAAATAAAATGTAGTATGTGTTGGCCAGCTTGACCACTGTCAGCTTTCCAAAGGGAGCAGGGCCTGACTCCAAGGACCAAGTTCTTGCTGTGTGTGAGGGAGGACCTGAACTGAGATCCAGGTCACCCACAGTGGCAGTGCATGCTCTGACTCAGGCCTTGGGAAACTGAGGCTGATCCTAGATTTTTTGTGTAGCTAGCCTAGCCAAACAGATGAACTCTGGGTTTAGGGAGAAACCCTGACTCCAAAATTAATGTGGAGAGTGATTGGGAAAGATATCGCATCTGGCCTCCAGACATGAACGCACATACACATGTGCATGCACACACACACACACACACACACATACACACACACACACACACACACACACATGCTCACACACATACGTACACATAAGTGTGCACATGAACACAGACACACACGCATATACACATGCACACACACAGAAGCATGAACACGCATATGCACACACAGACACACACACACTCATACACACACACATACACAAGTATATCCACATACTCACACACATGTGTGTACACACACAAGCACCCTCACACAGTAATATTTGACACATACACACAACTTAATTTTAAAAATTTTAAACTTTATTATAAAAGAAACAGTGTGCATAAAAAAAAAAAAAATCACACACCGAAATTCACCAGACCCAAAGCCCGGTCAGCTCTGTCAACATCTGTACAGCTAGAACAGATGTTTCGAACGGAGCCTGTGGTGTTTCACATCGGATTTTATACTTTCATTATCAAATATGTTTTTATGCACTTTCACCACTAAAACCAGAACAAAAGGGAAAATCCATAATAGAGTTAGAACTAGAAAAACAATTCCTTTTATATCTTTTTTCATAATGTCTACTTTAAGGTAAATGCTTGTGTTGATTCGTCAGGTATTGGATACAATGTATTTTGTTGTATCCATCCCTAACTCCTCTCAGGTGCTGCTTCTGCCCCTCCCTCAGCTGCATGTCCTCCTTCTAAACAAATGATAGAACCTATTGACTGCAGTTCACGCTGTCCATTTAATTTTTTCCCTCTTTTAAAAGAAGGGGACTGTGGCTCCTGTTGAAGAAAGCTCAGGAACGGTGTGCCAGGTGAAGTAAACAAACACAGGAGTGCTGGCACTGCTCCGATTCCGCTTAGTCACGAAGTCAGGTTTACAGAGATGGAAGAATGGGGCTCCTGGGAGATGTAGAGCTAAGCTTTTCAAACACTTAAAACTGGGCACAGATTCAGGTTTGCAAGATGAAAAAGAATCTGTGGGCAGATGGTAGGAGGTGGCACAGCCCTGTGAATGTACTCGGTACTGTGCAGCTGTACCCAGCAACAGGTTTGAGCAGCCACTTTCACATGTCTGTTTGGCTACAATTTTAGAGAATTTAAAAACTCAAGTCTAAACAGCTGTTCCGGAGCTGGGAAGCACAACACGCGGAATGAAAGAGCCATCAAATGTACTTCCATAGGTAACGACAAAACATAAAGCCAGTGGACGTAAAGACAGACAACGGGACAGAAAACGAACGAGCCTCCGTGGTCAGGCAGGTGACTCCAATCAGTTGAGCATACATATAATTAATTCTTCGAGCAGATGTGAACAGGAAAAAAAAAAGTTTGAAGGTAAATAGCCAAAAGTCCCTCAAATATGGTGAAAAATTTCACTGAGACCCTCAAATGATCACCATGACCAGATAAATATAGAGAAAAAAAATGCAAGCAGAAAATGTCAGTCACAGAGCTGAGAAGCCAAACTAAAGGCAAGCCGACAGTACCCAGAAGAAAAAACACATCGTACTAGGGGACCACACCACCCTATTCCACCAGAGGGGAAGGGTGACTGACACAAGGTAAAGCTGTCACATTTCAGTTAAACAATGGTGTGGGAGGGGTGGGCCGGGGAGGCAAGTCAGTGATATGAGAAACTGAGTTTAGATTCCCAGAACTCGTGTAAAACACCAAGGGAGGTTGTACCCTCTTGTGATTCTAGTGCTGGAGTGGCAGGGACAGGAGAGTGCCTGAACTCCCTAACCAGCCAGGGTAGCAGGATGCGTGAACTCCTGGTTCAGTGAGAAAATAAAATGGCAAAGATTGAGGAAGATGTCCAACATCAGTTTTCAACCTCCAAAAGCACATGCACGCGCACACACACACACACACACACACACACACACACACACAGAAACACACAGAGAAAGAGACAGACAGACAGACAGACAAACAGACAGACAGACGACAGACAGAGACAGAGAGACAGAGGAAAGAGGAGAGGGTGAGAGAAAGGAGAGAGATGTGTGTGTGTGTGTGTGTGTGTGTGTGTGTGTGAGAGAGAGAGAGGGGGGGCACAGTGAGGGCTAATGCAGAGATATGTACTAGGGTTTTTTTCTAATGGATGCTCACTTGGATGAAAGTGGGCAGCAATGGCAAAAACCGACAAGTAAAGGCAGTGATCAAGAGCCACTGCGGTGGTGAGCATAGAAGAGCTCGTAGTCCTCAGCTGTTAGTTCAGTCTCCCTAAAAGACAGCTGATTGCTTAAGCTCAAGTTCTCAGACTGTACTCTAGGTATATACCATGTATGCCCAAGAAGTACCCAGCTACAGTACCCAGCAACAGTACCCAGCAAGATTGCCAGACTCTAAGCGCCTGCTGGGAGCACAAACTTTGAGTGATGTGTTCCTACCACCTTGGCTGCTCTCCAAGCTCCAAGTGACCCTTGAACTCTGTTATGCTCCCATTCCCTGAATTTTGGCCTAGAAACTCTCCTTAGCCAGAAAGAAGGAAAGAGGAAATGAAAAACAAAGAAGTCACTGAATGACATGTAAACGGTCTAAACACACCAGTTAATAATAAGAGACTGGACCAGCAAGTTGGCTCTAAGGTGTAGAGTTCAGTCCTTGGGACTTATGTGACAGAAGGGGAGAACCAACTCTACAGGCTGTCATCCGGCCTCCTCTGACAAGCTGTGTCATGCCAACTACAACCTCAAAAACATAAAAAATAAATATTTGGGGGGGGGGGAAGTAGAGAAATGATACCCAACTCAAAGTTTTTCCACAACACCTACTTTATTTGTGTGTGTTTGTGTGTAAGAGAGAGAGAGATTGTTTCATAACTGTAAACCAAGACACAAGTAAGTAAAGACTCAAGGCTCAAGCAACCCTGTCAGCCACAGATAATGTACGCTCTTTATCAGTTACCACAAGGGACCTAGAAGGTCATAGTGATAACAAGAGGAAGGGTCCTCAATACACTATAAACTAAAAGGCACGTAAATGGCCTGTGAGTTAAAAAGAAGAAAGAAAAAGAAGAAAAAAGAAATGACAAGAAAACCAGTAAAACATTGAACTGAATAAAAATTAAAATGACTTAAGGAGGTATAGCTGACCTTAAAAGGCCACTGTCAGGTATTCCATGGTGCCTCTGTTAGTCAGGTGTGAGACACTGAAGTCAACTGATTCTTGTCAAACAAGAAATGTAATTAAACTCGAAGCTCAGAAGTGTAGAGGACTCTTCAAACTGAAGCTGAATCTGTGACCACGTGAATTAAAATAAAAAACCTCTGACCAGACTGGTCATGGAGAAAAACAGACAAGAAATAAATTACCGTGATCAGAACCAGAGAGAGTCCCTCATTACAGATTCCTAGTTTAAAAGACACAAAGTACAAAAACTCAGTCAAGGGGCAATGTGTGATGTGTGCATCTCCATGACTACTCCATATACAGAAATGGAGTTGTACTCAAGCCGTTCTTCCAGAGATACACAGACTGCTCCTGCAGGAGACCTGGGTTCTATTCCTAAGCCCCACAGGATCACATTAACTCTAGCTCCCAGGACACCTGAAACATCTGGCTTCCTCAGGGACCTGTGACCACGCACATGCCCCTGCACAGACATGCTTGCATACAAGTAAGTTTTCAAAAAACAAAAATAAATCTTAAAAAAAAATCACAAAGATAATCCACAGTCCAGGTGGCTTATGGTAAATTCTATCGTACATTTGAGGGAGGATAATTCCATGAAAACTCCAGAAAATAAAGGATAAGGATAAACTTCTAAAGTTATCTTATGAAGCCCGTGCTACCTTGAAACCAAGGTCAGAGAAATCTAAGCTAAGAACATAAAGGTATAAAATAGTGTCTCACAGACACGTAGATGCAAGGACACTTTAGCCTGATGGGATTAAAAAAAATCTCTGTGTGTGTGTTTGTATGTGTATGTTTGTATAAAAATACATACATCTATGTGCTTTAAGTATATGCACATGTGCATACATATATACTTGTGTATTGTTTCTATTAAAAATAACACCTAGTGATTAGATGAAAAGTTTTTCTGGTAATTCAAGAGAGGTGGCTTAATTGTAGAAAAATTGATCAGCTCAATCAAATTGAAGTTAGAATTTAGACACTAAAGGGGAAGGCCATATTACCTCAGCATGTCTCAGGAACACTCTTTGTCAGAATTCAGCATGCATTCACAATATGAAAGCAAACAAACATGAACAAACACAGCTCTTAGCAAGTCAGCACTGAAAGCGAATTGCTGTCACTCAGCAGCGAGGAACTGCAAGCCCTGGAGCTGCTACTGTGTGTGTTAGTGACCCTTCTAGTGCCATGACAAAACACTGTGACCGAAGGTAACTTACCGAAGTCCTTCTTACAAATTGGCAGAAGACTTTGCATCAGCTCAGTTCCAGAGGCAGAAGAGTCCATCACCGGTGGCAGGCATGGCAGCAAGTAGCAGGCACAGAGAGAGGCCACAGCTTTGAGAGCTTGTCTTCAAATGCAAACTCAAAGCCAGAGAAAGTTAGAACTGACAAAAGGCTAGATTCTCTCAAAGTCCGCCCCAGTGGCATCCTCCTTCCTGCAAGACTACACCTCCTAGACCTCCCTAAATGGTGCCATCAAGGGCAAACGAGTAGGTCACCCCTGAGCTGATGGGAGACCTTTCTCAGTTAACTCACACTACCATTGGCTTATGGTAATTTGCAGAATGCTTTCCTTTTAACATTAAAAATAGGATGAGTAAGGTAGACAAGGTGGTGGACACTTTAATTCTAGCACTTAGAATGTAGAGGTGGGAAGATCTCTGTGAGTTTGGGGTCAGCCTGGTCTACATAAAATCCAGGCCAGCCATGGCTACAAAGTGAGACACTATCTGAAAAAAAGAAGAGAAGAGACGAGAAGAGAAGAGACAGCACCTGTCCACTTTTACTCAGCAGATCCTAGAAGTTCTAGCTACTGTAATGAAACCAAAAAAAAACAAAAAACCAAAAAAACAAAAAAAAAAAAAAAAATGAAGCAAAGCATCCAGTTAGCAAGGTGTGTGTGCAGGACTTCCAAACTGGAATTATGCTGAGGAAGAAACTAGAGACTTAACTAAAGGGGATGGAATGACAGCTCAGTGGTTAAGAACACATACCGCCCTTCAAGGGAGCCTGGGTGTAATTCCTAACACCTACATCATATGGCTCACAACTGCCTGTCACTGCATCCCTGGCATCCCAGCCTCCTTCTGGCCTGAGTGGACATCTGCACTCAAACCCAACATAATATATACATTTATAATATATATTTATATATATTAAATCTAAGAAATAAAAATAAAAACTCCTAACTGAATAGAGATGTATACCATATCCATTGATATAGTGAAGATATTAGCATAGTAAAGACACCAAATGACCCTGATTTAATTCCTGTTTATTTTATTTAATTTTGTTGATGCTCAGCATTCAAGCTAGAAGCTCTTGAGTAGGAAACACACAGGTGCTGCTGAGCTGCGCTGTCAGCTTGTATGATCTCTAGGTTTAATATAATTCCTACTAAAATCCAGAACAGGCTTTATGCGTACAAATAAGTGTGTTCTAAAATTTACATAAATGTGCCAGGCTTGGTGAAACTGAATACAAAAGCGCAAAGGGTCTACCAGATCCTCAGGCTTACACTACAGCTGCAGGAGTCAACAATGTGGTCTCTGGAGGGGAAAACCAGAGATTGGTGGAGTGGAGCATGTGGAACTGGACCCACGGATATGCTAACAACTGATTCTTTTTAAACAAAGGCATAGAAACTGCTCCCTAGGGTGTGAATGCAAGCTTACCAACAACTGGAGCTGAAGCAAGTGGGTGCCCGCACTCAAGAAGCCAAAAATGTATGGGCAGCAAAATGGCTCTGCGGGTAAAGGGGCTTCCCATCAGGCCTGAGGACCTGAATTTGTTACCCAGGATACATGTGCTGGAAGGAGAGAATTGATTCCTGAATATCATCATGCACACCATGACAGGCATGCCCCAACCTCTGTCAAAAAATAAAGTTTTATTTACATATAGAAAATAGAAAAACATCTACCCATATCTTAAGCAAAAGCAAGTCAACATAGAGACTTAAAATATAAAGCTTAAAACTTTTGTGAAACATAGAGCTCAGCAGGTAAAGGTGCTTGCTGCCCAGCCATAGGAACTGAGTTCCATCCCTGGTACCCAAATAGGGTAAAGAAAGAACCAATCCCTGCAAGCTGACCTTCAGCCTGCACACAAGGGCACACATGTACTCACATGCATGCACACATGCATAAATAATGAATGAATAACACATGAATAAATTCAATTTAAAGGCAAAAAAAAAAAAACCCACAGGAAAAGAAAGCCCATAAGAAAAGATCTTCACGATTTAAGAGTAAGAGTGGACAGATTCTTAGACTTGTCACCCAAAGCAAGCTGTTGCGAAGATAATTTGGTAAATTGAGACTAGTGAAAATTTACAAGTAGTGGGGCTGGAGAGATGACTCCCTGGTTAAGAGCACTGGCTGTTCTTCCAGAGGACCCAGGTTCAATTCCCAGCATCCATTTATCAGCTGACAACTGCCTGTGACTTTAGCTCCAGGGGATCTGACACCCTCACACAGACATATATGTGGGCAAATCACCAATGCACATGAAATAAAAATAAATAATTTTTAGGAGAGTGAAAGGTCATGGTACAGACCATGGGAAAATATGTATGAGCTATATATTCCCCAAAGGAAGAGTACCGATTATACATTAAGAAAACTCTCAGCAGTAAAACAATACAATTAGGTCAGGGACAGGCAGCAGAGACTGGAGAGGTGCTTGAAGCGGGACTTAGCGTGTGGGAAGCTCTGACATCTTTGCCTTTAAGAAAATGCAATTTAAGTGTAACTCACCAGGCAGTGATAGTTCATGTCCTTAGTCCCTGCACTTGGGAGGCAGAGGCAGGCAGATCTCTGAGGCCAGCCTGCTCTATAGAGGGAGTTTCAGGACAGCCAGGGATACACAGGAACACAGGGAAACCCTGTCTTGAAAAAAGAAGAAAGAAAGAAAGAAAGAAAGAAAGAAAGAAAGAAAGAAAGAAAGAAAGAAAGAAAG
>JADRCD010197304.1:0-15801 GCA_019843815.1 Montemys delectorum | reverse complement strand
CATGTTGGAGCATCTTCTGGGTATATGCTCAGGAGTGGTATAGCTGGATCCTCTGGTAGAACTATGTCCAATTTCCGGAGAAACCGCCAAACTGATTTCCAGAGTGGTTGTACCAGCTTGCAATCCCACCAGCAATGAAGGAGTGTTCCTCTTTCGCCACAACCTCTCCAGCCTCTGCTGTCACTTGAGTTTTTTTATCCTAGCCATTCTCAATCCCACTTCATAAGCCAGGGAGTTCAATATCCACCTCAAAAGAACATTATATAATTGCACTTAGCAGTTCCTAATGTACTTTTATATAATGATTTAGTTTCTTCGAAAAGACTAGATGTTTATCCATCTCATAGATAAGGATCAGGGAAATTAGCCTCTAAGATTAGTCAGCTGAATGCCAAGAGGAGAATCTTGGTACCTTTATTCCTATTGAAACCAAAGCAGAAGCAGACAGGGCCCACTCCAAACAGTGGCATACTGCCACAAGCCCAGAAACCATCCTTCTGCATTTCACATCCCACCCCTCACTCTGATCCAGCCAGCAGGAAGTCACCCTCTGTCGCCCAGCATTTCAGGTTGGGGAATGTATCTTTAAACGTTGAAAATGTCATTATTCCTGACATTTATGAGAGAGCTTCCAGACATGAAAGCCAATTAGCCAATGACTTTGTTGATTAATTAATTCATCACTTAATTGATGTGGAAAGGACACTTTGAAATAGTTAGATGAAAGGCCTGGATAAGGGCAGTCAGAGCAGACCGTTTTCCTGATGTTCCAGGCTCTGGCAGTGTTGGGCTGTTCAGAATAGAAACCCTGCTTGAGTTGGCAGCAAGAGGCCTCAAGGAGAGTGAAGATAGAGCTCACACCTGTGCCTTGATCCATGGTGCAGCAGAAATGGTGGTGGTTGACAATCGCTGCCAAGTGGAACCACTGTGTGGCACTTCTGGCACTCAGCAGGACAGTCACAGTCCTGGGTGTATGGACTAGGAAGGTTTTGGAAACTCTTGACTTGAAACTGGATCTCCCTGGAGGCTGACTTCCTTAACCATGGAGAGGCAGCCATGTGACCGAAGCTTTCCGTCTGCAAACTTACTCATAACCCTGGTGAGTGCAACAGCAGTCGATCATCAAATAACATCCTAGTTTCGTTTCCACTATTACAGTAAAAATGCAAGCTTTATGACAAAGCACATTTGAGGAGAAGGGGTTTATTTCAACTCACCCAAATCAACTAGTCATATTCACAGTCAGGAGCAAAAGGAAACAAAAACGTGCATGTTTAGGTTTCAACTAGCTATCTCTACTCTTAGACAGTCCAGAGCCCCAAACACAGGAAGGATGCTGCCCATTTTCAGGCTGGGTCTTCATTTAAGGCAATCAAGACAATCCCCCGTAGACATGCCCAGGGGACGTGGTGATCCCCTAGTGAGGATCTCTTCCAAAGTGATTCTAGGTGGTGGCAAGTTGGTAATTAAAACTAACCACCACAGCCAGGTGGTGGCGACACACACTATTAATCCCAGAACTCAGGAGGCAGTGACAGACAGATCTTTGAGTTAAAGGGCTGGTCTACAGAGCGAGTTCCAGGACAGGCAGGGCTACACAGAGAAACCCTGTCTTGAAAAACAAACAAACAACTATCCTAACTGGTAATGGTTTGTAAGAAGCCAGTCTGGTAGCCATGGAAGGTGAAGTAGCTTAAGCAAGTGACCTAGGCTTCATCAACACCAGCTGCCATTCCGCTGTCTTCTCTCCCTCAACAGAAGCCTTTAGCCTTTCATTACTGTTCCTTACAATTGATTAACTGAAGGAGAATTGGGGCCTGTTTTGATTTACTGCCTATAAATGAATAGCTACAGCAAGCACTATAGCCCCCACTCAAACTGACCATGAAAGACAGCCGTAAAAATCTCATAGTAGGCTGAGTGGTCAGGAACTTGGAAGGAATGGAACTGAGGGCTGGCAATAGCTAAGGTGATGGAATGGTGTGGAGATAGGCTTCTCTGAATTGCTACAGGATTCAGAGGTCCATGTCTGTGCTCTGTGAATGACTGCAAAGGACACCACAGAGGAGACTCTGAGTCAAGGGGATAAGACGACTCATTCTGCAGGTGTCCAACAGCCTCTTTCACAGGTCATTTCAGGGTTGGTCCAATAGATGCATAAAGAAAGTTGCCATGGTGATATCATGGTGCCATGATGGGCTCAGAAACTTAAGACTTCCTTTGGCCAAGTCTAATTTGGTAAATGCTCCCATTGAGCACTTGATTTTTCAACGGGAAAAGAAAGGAAGAGGAAGAAGAGGAGGAGGAACCAATCCACCAACATCGATCCCTGATGAGATCTATTGTGTTGCCACAGAAACAGTTCTGCTAATTGAAAAATAGAATGGTTTACTGAAAATGCATTGGGTTTTTTTTTTTTTTTTTTTGAGACAGAGCCTTGACTGTCCTTGAACTAGCTCTGTAGACCAGACTGGCCTCAAACACACAGAGATCCACCTGCCTCTGCCTCTTGAATGCTGGGATTAAAGGTGTGCACTACCACACTCCCTTTGCCAAAACAAAGGTTTTTATTTCAGCGAAGATGTATCAATATTTTCCTTTATGATAGAGTGTTTTAATGACCTGAAGAATTTGTTGCCTAACCCAAACCCAATTTTTTCCTTTATTTTTTTTCCAGAATAGAGAGCTTCATGTAGCTCATTGCTTGGGAAACAAAGATGTATTAGAACTCTACATGATTTTGTAAGCCAGGCAGTAGTGGGACACAACCACATTAGTTCAGTGTGCGGTATTGTTAGCTGTTCTTGTGCTTTGGAGTCCAAGCTGAGTACTTCTGATAGAGTGCTGAGTACCTCCGACAGAGTACTTAGTACCTCTGACAGAGTGCTGAACAGCTTTGACAGAGTCACTTTGGCCTGCAAAGCATAAAATGCTTACAGAGCATGTGTCCCTCCAGCTCTAGTGGTTTTATCGTTTCTAGCTCTTGCATATGGAATTAGCATCCACTTAGAGTAAGGTAGAATCTGAAGCCCACTTGACTCTGTGTGGGTATCCATTTATTCTAGAATGTCTTATTGACAAGAACTCCCTTCCCTCACTGAGTTGCCGTGTGTGCTCTGCTGATCTCATAGGTCTGTCCCTATGTGATTGCATGCTTGCTACTGTAGGGATTTTGTTTTTTTAGACAAGGTCTAATTATGCAGCCCTGTCTGGCCCAGAAGTTGCTAGGTAGACCAAGCTGTTGTTAAAATCACAGAGATCAGCCTGCCTCTGCCTTCTGAGTGCTGGGATCAATAGCATGCACTACCAAGCCCAGCTACTATTAGGATTATAAACCAACTCTTAAATTAAGTAAATCAAAATCCTAGAGGCTGATTGTAAGCGAAGATGAGAAATTCATTTGCCACAGCCCCAGAGGCTGGAAGCCCAGGACCTTGCTGGACATGGTGCTTGACAAGGCTACTCACTTGCTTCCACGATCAAACCTTGACTGCCTTGTCCTCGGAGGACAGGGGACAGGAGAGTAAAAGACAGCCAAGGTAGAGGAAAGCTCAGCTCCTCTCAGGGCCTCTTTCTTGTGAGGAGTCTGCTTGTGACTTCATCAGCCCACCCACACACACACAAAACTGTCCAGTTGACCGTTACCTGCTGTGTAGGAACCCTGGGAGTTCACACAGGTCACAGTAAGGCTTTGGATCCATGGCTCCACCAGATGGCTTCATTCACTTCCAGTCTGTAGATTTTCTCTCAGCAAAGTGTTAGCATTCTGAATGCAGGTCCGCACACATTTTGTTAAATTTACCCGTAAATACTGCATATTTTTAATACTATTGTAAACCAGCTATGTTTCATTTTTTAGATTTTTTTATTGCTAGCTATTAAAAATGATTTTTATTGACATTATTCTAAAACCATTTATTTAGGAAAATCTCTGTCAATTATGATTTTCTACCTCTGTGAATAAAATATTTTCACCTAATTCTTTGTATTCTGTATGTCTCTTATTCACTTTTCTTTTAAAAATTAAATTATATATGCATATACATATATACATATATATGTATGTATGTATGTATATATATATATATGTGTGTGTGTGTGTGTGTGTGTGTGTGTTGGTGTTTTGGCTGCATGTGTGTCTGTGCACCACTTGCATGCCTGGTGCCCTCAGAGACAAAAGAGAGTGTTAGATTCTTTGGAACTGGAGTTACAGACACTTTTCCTTTTTTACTGGACTGTCTAGAACATCTGCTGCAATTCAAATACAGATGTAAAATGTAGATACCGACTTGTTTCTGATCTTCCCAAGGAAGTATTTAATCTATTGTTATTAATTACTAATCTTTTAAATTAGGTAACTTAAGTTTTTCTGAATGAACTTTATTAGATTAAAGTGCTTTCCTTCTGGTCATAGTTTTGAGAAGTCTTTGGGAAAAAAATTTATATTTAGTTATGCAATTGTGCAGGGTTATGCACACATCAGTGCAGTAGCCTGCAGACACCAGAAGGGGGCATCAGATCCTCCAAGGGCTGGAGTTAAAACCTGTAGAAGGGCCTGAGAGCTGGGGGCTGAATTCAGGTCCTCTCTAAGAGCGTCCAACTTTTAATCACTGAGCCATCTTTCCAGCTATTAAGATTTGTGCTTTTCTTTTGGGGCTTGTTTGTTTGTTTGTTTGTTTAAATTATGTACAGGTGCTAAACCTTGTCAAAGACCACTTCTGTATGCCTTGAAATAAACACTTGCTAATCTTTTAAATTCATATTAGTCTAGTGAATAAATAAATAAATTTTAAAAACATTAGACCAATCCTGTGGTCTTGGAATAAATTCAAATGGTCATGAAAAATGTTAAATTTCCTATACAGCTGGATTCAAATTGGAATTTTGTTTGAATCTAAGAAACATTTGTTTCACACATTTTGTCTATTTTTCATGCACTGCATCTGCTAAATTTTGGTTTTAAGATAGTATATATAGAAAGCAATTGAGTTTTAGTTTTGCCTTTTAGTGCCAGGGTCTTACTCTGTAGCCCAGGCAAGCCTTAAATCCACGATGATTCTCCTGCCTGCACATCCCAGTTACTGCGGTTATTGGCATAAGCCATCATGCTCCACTGAATCTGATCTTTGTGTTAATGTTTTTCTCTGAGCGCTCTTGCTGGCCTGCTTTATGAGACCAGTGGAAGCTGGCTGCAGAGTATTTCCACTTGTTTTCTGGAGGGATCTATGTAGAATTAATATTACCTTATCCTTACATACTCAATATAATTTTTTCCTACATCATCTGAGCTAAGAGTTTTCTTCACCAAACATTTTTAACTGCAAATTAAGTGCTGCATAATAGCTGGAGGCTCCTTGAATGACATCCTCCCCTTGTGTGCATTCTGATCATAGTTTGTATATTTTAAAGAATATTTGTGTATATGTGTATATATATATGTATACACACACACACATATATATATATGTATGTATATATGTGTGTATGATTTTTTTTGACCAAATCTGTCAATTTGGTTTCATTTGTAGAATGGCCTAGCATAAAGAATTTTATAATGCCTGCATTATTCTTTTAGTAACTGTCAGATGTTTGTTGATATATTTATTGTCTTTGGTTCTTTTTATTAATTTTTACATTTTTTGTCTGTGGGGGTGTGCTTATGTATGCTTGTATGCATGGGTGTGCATGTGTATGTGCATTTCTGTGTGTGTGTCTATGTGTCTGTGTGTGTGCATGCATGTGTGTACACATGCATGTGCCTCAGTGTGTATGTGAAGGTCAGAGGACAACATGCAGGGATTATTCTCTCCTTCCCAGAGGGTTGAACTCGGATTATTAGGAGTGGCGGCAAGTGCCTTTGCCTGCTGAGTCATCTAACCAGCTTGTCCTTCATTCTTATTGATAATCTCTCTTATTCTTCTTAATTCATCTGTCCAAGAGTATGCCAAATTTACTTAAACTTTCAAACAACTTTATTTTGGTTTTGTTGATTTTCTCTAGCGTAGCGTACTCCCCTCCTCTTGGTGCTTCAAGCTCAAGCCTGGGGTCCCGCATATGTCATGCGTGGGCTCTACCTCTGACTGCATCCCTAGCCCTTTGCCCAGGTGAGAGGGCTCTACCCCCGACTAGCCCTTTGTTTGGCTCTTTCTACTTACTTTAGGCTTTATTTTCTCTTTCTCTTTTTTCTAATCTGCTCAGATAAAAGCTTGGATCATTTGTAACCTTGGGGTTTTCCACCCAGCCTCTTTGCCTCCGAAAATAATGACTCTTAGACCCCTTAAATATGAACGAATGCTTAGGCCAATAGCTTTGACTTGTTCCCCAACTAGTTCATGACTTATTTAGCCCATTTACTTTATTCTATGAGTGCCACACAGCTAGTTACCTCTCAGGTTTTTGGTTTGGTTTTTTGTTGTGTTTTGTTTTGTTTTGTTTGTTTTTCAAGACAGGGTTTCTCTGTGTAGCCCTGGCTGTCCTGGAACTCACTCTGTAGACCAGGCTGGCCTCAAACTCAGAAATACGCCTGCCTCTGCCTCCCAAGTGCTGGGATTAAAGGCGTGTGCCACCACTGTCCGGCTACCTCTCAGGTTTGATTGTCTCCCGTGCCCGACTCTTTCCCAGAATTCCTCTCCCTGACTTCCTACCTCTGCCAGAACTCCCACCTCCTATTTCCCCCTCAGCTCATTGGCCACTTTTTTAGATTTATTTTATTTATTTTATGTGTATGAGTACACTGTAGCTGTACAGATGGCCGTGAGCTATCATGTGTGTGGCTGCTAGGAATTGAACTCAGGACCTTCTGCCAGCCTGCTCGCTCCAGCTTAATTCACATAGCTGTCTTCAGACACACCAGAAGAGGGTCAGATCTCACTACGAGTGTTTATGAGCCACCATGTGGTTGCTGGGATCGGAACTCAGGACCTTTGGAAGAGCAGTCAGTCCTCTTACCCGCTGAGCCATCTTGCCAGCCCGGCCACAGCCTTTTTTATTGACAGGTGATGCTTCCATATAGTATGTTAAGACTTTCTCTACAACCACTGGTTTCAGATTTTTTTTTTCCTAGAAAGTCATTTAACATGATGAGCTCCTTCCTAAGCAGTGCTTTGTGTGTACACAGCTTCATTTATGTATGTATTTTGCTGTATTTTGCTGTATTGGGGATCGAACCTAGGACCTATCATACTAGGCAAGCTCTCTGCACCTACTCCTCCATGCTTCTCAAATTTAACATCGGTTGTTTTCACTTTTTCATTGTGTGTGTATGTGTTGGCTAATTTCCATTGTGTATGGTTTCCCCAATACTTTTTCTGTGGTTGATTTATAATTTGATTTAGCTGTGATCAGACACCATGCTCTAAATGATTAACAAAATTTTAAACATATTGATGCTTGGTTTTCTACACCACATTTAGTCTCCTTTGAGAAGTATCCCATGTGCACTGGAATATAGTGTACACACTGCTGTTGTCAGTTCAGTCAGATGGGCTTATGGTGCTGCTCTGTATTCAAAATCCACTTTTCTTTGGATGTGCACACATGTATTGTGTATGTACAGGCACACATGTGTTTACATGGCTACGTGTGCACATATCTACATGTGGAGGCCAAGTTTTGTCAATTAGTCCAAGCAGATAGGGCTTAAATCTCTGGGTATAAGGGATGTTTTTCTGTTTCCCTAGTTTGCTCAGTCCATTTTCCTTCATGTATTTTGAAGCCGGGCTCTGGGATGTACACCAGCTTAATGTTAAACCATGCTGAGGGAGCAACCTTCTTGTGATTATAATATCCCTCATCCTGGAGTTTGGGTCGGTTCCTGTGCTGGCTGGTTTTGTGTGTCAACTTAACACAAGCTGGAGATATCACAGAAAAGGAGTTTCAGTGAGGAAATGCCTCCATGAGATCCACTGTAAAGCATTTTTCTCAGTTGGTGATCAAGGGTGGGAGGGCCCCTTGTGGGTGGTGCCATTCCTGGGCTGGAAGTCTTGTGTTTTATAAGAGAGCAGGCTGAGCAAGCCAGGGGAAGCAAGCCAGTAAGGAACATCCCTCCATGGTCTCTGCATCAGCTCCTGCTTCCTGACCTGCTTGAGTTCCAGTCCTGACTTCCTCTGGTGATCAACAGCCATGTGGAAGTGTAAGCCAAATAAACCCTTTCCTCCCCAACTTGCTTCTTGGTCATAATGTTTGTGCAGGAATAGAAACCCTGACTAAGATAGATCTCTTTTTAATTTTTAAACTACTAATATATCTATGCTTTTTTAAAGATTTATTTATTTATTTTATGTATGTGAGTACATTGTAGCTGTACAGATGGTTGTGAGCCTTCATATGGTTGTTGGGAATTGAATTTATTTTTTTAGGACCTCTGCTTGCTCCAGTCGGCCCCACTTGCTCCAGTCAACCTCACTTCTGGCCTGAAGATTCATTTATTATTATATATAAGTGCACTGTAGCTGTCTTCTGACGTACTAGAAAAGGGTGTCATATCTCATTATGGGTGGTTGTGAGCCATCATGTGGTTGCTGGGATTTGAACTCAGGACCTTCCAAAGAACAGTCAGTGATCTTACTCTCTGAGCTATTGCGCCAGCCCAATATATCTATGCTTTTCTATTCAAGACTTTGTTGTAGAAAGCACATAGTTGGGTTTGGCCTAACTATCTATACATATTTCTATTTTTGCTTTTTAGTATGAGTGTTTAAGCCACTTACATGTAATATAATGTAGTCCTGCTATAGGATGTACACCATATTGAGATTAAATCATGCTGTAATTATAGTTCTCTGTATGGCTGGAATTTTATATGTATGGATGTTTTGCCTGCGTATTTATTGGTTCACTGTAGGTATGCAATGCCCATGAAGGCCAGAAGAGGGAGTTGGAGCCTCTGGAACTGTCATTGCAGATGGTTGTGAGCTACCGTGTGGGTACAAGGAACCCAGCCCTGGTCTTCTCCCAGAGCAGTGAGTGTTCTTAACTTCTGAGCCATCTCTGCAGAAGCTGGTCTGCTGACTTACTTCTAAAATGTGAGGTTTTGTTCCCATCTGCTAATTTCATTACCTCTGCTGTTTTTCTGTCTCTTTTTAATAACTGATTTTTTTGTTTGTTTGTTTGGTCCAGTTACAGTTCATGTTTTCTGATTTCTGCATGCCTAACAATTTTCAACTGGATATTGGCTATTTAAGTTCCATGCTGTCAAGCTGTAAATGCTATATTATTTAAGAGACTGTTCTAGTTGTCTGGCTACAGTTAGTTTATCTACAGAATGATTTGATTCTTTTGAGGTTTGATTATCATAATTTTGGTTTTAAAGTAACTTCAGAGAAGCTCACTATCTGGGAAATGTGTTTCTAAGCATGACAACCCTGGTGTGTGGCTTTCTGCCCAGTGCTGCTCAACTCGGATCCCCCTCCACCCCACCTTCCCTACAGGGACAACGATGCCATGTGTTGGGGCTGAAGAAATGGCTCAGTGGTTAAGAACACTGACTGCTCTTCCAGAGGTCCTGAGTTCAATTCCCAGCAGCCACACAGTGGCTCACAGCCGTCTGTGATGGGATCCAATGCCCTCTGCTGGTGGCCTGAGGACAGCGACATGTATATATCTAGATCTATAATAAATCTTTCTAAAAGCGATGTCATGAGTCCTTCTTCAATTTCTAGAGATCTTTCTTCGTACCTGTACTTCCTTTGTCCTAAAATTCTCAGTCTTCTTGAGGCCCCCAGACCCTGATTTCTCCGTCCTCAGTGAACATCTGTGGTCCGTCATACAACGCACCTGGAACTGATCCAGGCAGCCAGTGTGCCATTTGCCTCTTTCCAAAAGCCACTAGTCACTGTGTCAATTTTTCCAGTGACTCCTCCCCTCTGCCTCCCTGTCCTTTCTCCCTCCCAGAATCACCACTACTGTTTTCTGTTTTCAGCCTGTCTTCACACTTACTCTCTGGTAAGTCATCTCCCTCCCAACCCCCGACTGGAGTCTAAACTCACATCCCCTGTTCAACTGGCAACGTTGAAAGGCTGGCTCCTTTCCAGTAGATAGCGTACCACTGGTGGCTTTAGCAAACAAGCCCTAGTTCCTGCAGCCAAGCTCACATCTGCTTGCTCCAGTCACAAGCTTGTTCAGAGTGTGTGCTGCTGGTCTGAGGGGGAGTTCATCACACAAGTGACTCTGGGATCCAGTTCCCTTCACCTCAGCTCTTCCCACCCCCTGTGTCTGGGCAGTGGTCTGCTCAGACAGATGGAATGGTATTCATTCAGTTCATGTTAAATCCTACTTCAGTGTTTGAGGCATGGCTCAGTCAGAAGGGTCTGAGCTGATACCCTCAGCACCCACATAAAAGCCAGATGCCATGGTACACATCTAGAAGCCCAGAAGCAGAGGGCAGAGACTGGCAGCCAGTCTGTCTATCTAAAACGGCAAGTTCCAGGTTCAGCGAGAGAACCTGTCTCAGAAATAAGGCATAAGAGTGTCGACATGGCTCTACAATGAAGTCACTTCCATGTGGTGGAGGGAGAGAACTAATCCTACAGCTTGTCCACTTGGAAGGAGTAGGGGTTGGCTAAAGATGAAGCTAGCTCTGCCTGGGCGGTGCCTTTACTTCCCAGGCTTCTCTTCACGTGTTCTTGGAGCCTTGGACCTGGTCCTTGGAGCCTCAGAGAGCCCCCAAGCATCCAGTAGGAGAAGCTGAGATGGGTCACTGTAGCCTGCCATGGAGGAAGAGGAAAGCCTTGTGTGGGTAGAGCCTGTAGCCTAAAGGTGGTGCTGTATCAGAGACAAAGCTGACGTAAGAGATACCAGGCCAGGGCCAAGCAGCTGTCTCAGGACCAAATTCTGTGCACCTTCATCCTGCCTCCCAGAGTCCAGGCGAGTTAAAAACTCTACAGGAGCAGGAGGAACCAACAGATCTGATCTGCAGCTGCTGCTGGCCCACCTTGGTCGATACCCGCTTGCTGGTGAGATCTGCTACTTGATTGGCTATCACTGCTGATCTAGCTGGGGACCTGCCTAGGTTAGAAACACTTCCCCTTCTGGACAATGTCCTTCTCTGGGTAGTAATTTCTATGTTTGTTTAATTGATTTGCTTTGATTTTCCTGTTTTTCCCCCAGTCTGACTTTGAGCTCCACGTAATCCTCCTGCCTCAGCCTCCAGAATATTGGATCACCACATCTGGCTTTTGTCACTTTTAATCATAGTAAGATGGTACCTGATGGGAGGGCCAGAACATGGAGTCTATCGATACCACATAGTCCTTGCCCACACCTGTCAGCCCGGCGAATGGGATTCCCTGAGCCGTGGCAAGTGTTACACTTGCCCCCTTGGTAAGCAGGCTCACTGATGTGGTGACTCCAAGGTTTATTCCTGGTTGGTGGTGACAGAGACCCAGCTGGGCATCCTGGCAGACAGGCTTCTATGAGTTGCCTGCCTAGGCTCTCACGAGACTGTGGGCCAAGCTTCTGGCCTGCTGTGGTGCTCAGACATCTTCTTCTGAATTCACCTGGGTAGCAGACAGACTCTCTTCCTTACTCCAGGGTTCTGGCCATTAGCCTTCCCCCACCCCCGCTCCAAGTCCAAGAACATCTCTGACCTCAGGAAGGCCCTAAAGGCTTCTTAAAGGCACCCCCACACACACACATACACACTAGATCCATCCAAGTCAATTAGCTAAGAACTCAGTTACATTTACCATAAAGGTAGCAAGGTGTGGACCTTGCTGGACCGCTTTTCCTTCAACTTGGTGGATTATACAGGAAACGGACACCAGGGGGCGGCCTTAGAGTTAGCCTGCCCCACGGATCCCCTTGCTTCCACAGCAAGAAATTTCCGCAGCAGAAATAGGAGAGCGAGGGAGCCAATGATTTTCCAAGATAGAGTGGGTTTTGAGTCGGAAGTACAAAGACAGAGTGTCTTTCCTCCTTTTGGCCCTCACGTTGCTTATCTTCTAGGAAAGAGACGCACAGGTTAAAGAGCTTAAAGAAATATCGCTTCAAACCCCGCTTGTTCCTACGCAAACGGAAGGGAATAATCTGGACACAGGTTTCTACTTCCCCACAAGCTATCTAGTCTTTTGTGGCAATCTTCATCACCTAGACAGAGATATGGTGGGACAGGGTCGATGCAAAAAAGAAAAAAAAAAAGAGGCCGGGGGTTGGGGGGGGGGGGAATTTGCCCATGGGAGGGGCCAGTATTATGGATATCTTAAGCCATAGCACCTTGCCCTCTGTCTGGAGATGTCTAGCCTGCTGTATGCAAGCTGCCTCCTGGGCCCTTGCAAAACACCCCCTGTTCACTGTTCAGGTCCTGGAACTCAGGACTGGGGATGGCTAACGCAAGCCATCTCCACTCAGCATGAGTTAAGGCCCATGGTGCTGGGTTCAGATCTGGAAGTGAAGCATGGAGTATGGACCACAACAGTAGAGACCTCTGGTCAGCTGGGACTTGAGGGCTGAGCCCCAGTAGCCTTGGGGGATAAAGGAAGAGTGGGTGTAGTCAGAAGGTAGCACTCGGGATCCTTAAGGGACTGCTGGTTCCAAAGCCAGCTCTGCTAACTCAAACAAATGGGCCACCACTCCTCCATGCCTTCTGGTACTATCCTTGCTGGCAAATTAATGGTTACAAAAAAAAAAAGTCCATTTCAGCTGGATGTGGTGGCACGCACCTGTAATTCCAGTACTTGAGATGCTGAGGTAGAAGGAGCACAAGTGAGAGGCCAGCCTGGGCTAAATATTGGGGGGGGGGGACGACTTCCTGGAGTAGAAGATATAAGCTTGGCTGAGACATCACAGGAACAGGGAAGGATCCAGGGCCTCACACTGATTGGAGGATGGATACCTTGCTGAGAGAGCCATGTTACCTCAGGGGCTTCTGGAAGTAACTCAGACTTCGAGCTACAGCATGACACCTCTGTAGAAAGCTGTCTCCTGCCTTGCCGTGCCCACAGCCTTGGGTCATCCTTGCAAGCTCCTAGGTCCACCTCAGCAGCCGGGCCGTGTTTCCTGAGAGCAGATAAAATGCCACTTTCTTTCTGTCGGAAGCACTGGTGAGACAGTGCATGGCCAGGGAAAGAAGGTAATACTTAGGCTGCTGCTGAGACGGCTCAGAAGTTAAGAGTGCTCTCTGCCCTTCCAGAAGACCCGGGCTTGGTCCTTAATATCCTATGCGTTGTTTCACAACTACCTGTAACTAACTTTAGAAGATCGGACACCATCTTCTGACCTCCACAGGAACCAAGTGTGCGTGTGGTGCACAGATATACTTGCAGGTAAAACAGTCATAAATAAATAAATAAACAAATCTTTTAAAATGATTTTACTTGGAATTGAGGCTCAGACAATAAAGTGATTAAGCACAAGCCTAAGGACCCAAGTTCAGATCCCCAGAATCCATATAAAAAGTTAGGAAAAGTTAGGGTTATAAGTCAGCACCTATACTTCTAGTGCTCAGGAGAAAGACAGGGGATGCTGGGGGGTCATGGTCCAGGTCGTCTTGCCAAACAGGGGAGCCCTAGGTTCAGTAAGAGAGCCTGTCACAAAATAAGATTCAGTTAAGTAGACAAAGACATACAATATTGCCCTTAGCCTCAAAGTGTATTGGATGTACACACACACACACACACACACACACACACCATTTTCCCACTCCTGACTCCCGGCAACCCCAGCTCTGCTAGTTTGTACAAGCTGGCCTTAAGAGGTCAGGTATTCCCTTTCCTGAGATGTCCCCAGTGAGTCTAGTTCAGACATAATGTGACCAGCAGAGGGCGGAAGAATCCTGGAAGATGAGGGGGTGGAGCAACGAGCCTGCTTTTGAGCAAGATTTCCTGGAAAAACTCTTAACTGGCTTCACATCTATAAAAGCCTCTCTTCTGCCATATTCTTTCCTTTTGCCTAGTCCTTGCAGAATTTGTCACTTGGCAGCTGCAAAGGCTCAGGGCTTGGGAAACCCCAGCAAGTCCGGGCCACAGCCTCCTGTCCATCCACATATTAGCAGCTGGAGAGGATTTGGATGGAACTGAGAGAGATGGGAAAGGATGTAGCCAGGGTGGGAACACTCTCCCCAGGGGTGGCCTTCCCTGACCTTCCCTGAAACTGATGCTCCAAGTCACTGGGCTCTCAGAAGACTGTTGGGCTGCCCATCACAAAGAGTGTGCAGGGTAAATAACTTGGCTCCAAAGACTTGTGTGAGAATTGGCTGAGGAGGTGACTGTGTAAAAGGAGGTGATTGTATAGTAACAGTAACCGGACTGGCCTGTAATCCCAGAACTTGGGAGGCAGAGGAGGAGGATCAGGAACGTAAGGCTAACCTTGGCTACATAGTCCAGAACTGCCCATGCTACATAAGACACAAACAAACAGAGTGAAATGGAAAGGAAAAAAATAAAAGTAGATATCAGGAGGCAGAGGTGGCAAATCCCTGAGTTCAAAGCCAGGCTGATCTACATAGGAAGATCCTGTCTCAAGAAACTTAAAGGAAAGAGAATGACACAGGGAGCAAGCGTTTCATTCAGTTAAGGGTTTGGGTTGGGTGTTCTTGTTTTAAACTGATGAAAGTGTAAGAACATTTTAAATTGCTGAAAAAAACAAACCCAGAGACAGGCAGAGGGGATGGTTTTAAGGGTGCCACCAAACAAACAGGTGCTTCCCTGAGTGGGGAGGGGACAACAAAACTCATTTTAAAGCTACAATAGCCCTCTGAGCACGTGTGTGTGTGTGTGTGTGTGTGTGTGTGTGTGTGTGCACGTGTTACAGTCTGAAGGATGGATTATAGCCCAGGCATTGGTGATCAACCATTTCCCACCTGATTTCATAAGGTAGACAAGCTGGAGATGGAGCTTACACTTTTCAGTAGTCAAAAAAAAAAAAAATCAAGATGAGAATATAATTCATGATGTGAAGATGGTGTCAAAGTTAAATTTCAGGGCACACAGATGAAATTAGTCTGGAGCAGAACCATGTGACCTGAAACAGGCAACAGGTGACCTAAAAAGCATCGGTTTGTACTTGTCGGGCTTCTTATAGTAAAAGTAAAAGGCATTGGGTCCCTGGTTGAGATTGTTAAGACAGGGCAGGCACGTCTTCAAGAGAGACACACCCCACCCCATCTGTCATGCCTGGTCCCCAGTCCTGGTTAGAATCGGAGGAGCCTAGAACCCATCTCAGTAACAGCAAGTTCAAATTTGAGGCCAACCTGGGCTACATAAAACTATCTCAGAAAACAAAAATAAATAAACACCTGCCTCTTTGGGGTTTTGTTTGTTTGCTCGCTTGCTTGTGTTGTTTGTTTTTCATTTGAGAAGAATATTGGGGAATCCTGGGCGCCTAGTGAGGTCACCTGTGGACATTTGTGGCATGCGATCAGTTAAGCCTGGCCTTTAGGACCATTCCTGGCACCGCAGTGAATTTGAGGCCAACCAGAGCTACACAAAATTCGAATATAGAAAAGTGTCATGTGAGGAGAGAGGGCGGGAAGGCACAGAACCTGTGCAGGCAGTAGCAGCCGCTGCCCTCACTACAAGCCAGTTCAGAAGAGCAGGAGGGAGAAGGGTAGCCTGGATTCGTGGTAGGAGGCTGGTCCTACCATGGGCTTACATCTGAAGAATGGGGTGGCTGTATCTTCTCCACACCCCTGGGAGGACCCAAATCCCATGTGAGGCAAAAGCATCGCCGGGGCTGACAATGTCCTCCCAAGGGAATGGAAGGAAAGAGCCGCTAAGCTGCCCAGGCCGCCCCCTCTCACCAGTTTCCTGACAAGCCTTGTAGTATTTGGAGCGCTGTCACGAGGACGGGGGCGGGGGCGGAGGGGGT